>OY987313.1:3836800-4057834 GCA_963920655.1 Geranium rotundifolium
TATTTAGTTTACTCTGTATTATCTTTAAATGACTATTCTTTGCTGCATTTGACACATTCAAGAAATCCAATTATATTATTTTTTACAATACTTATGTCACTCTTATGTTATTTCTGTTTCATGTCTGTGATATTGTCATTTAATTTTTTTGATGAAAAATGTACCACTATTTATACCAATCAAATAACACCTATAATCTTAACATCGTGACACTAAAAGAAACTGTAAATCTTATCAACATTTGATTTTACTGGTAAATTTTGAGCTTTCAAATCTCTTATCCTAATTAAAATTTTCTATACCAAGATTTCTCATCACTTATAATCTTTAAATTTCAATGCGAACTGTATGACTCATTCTCATTATTAGTATATTATTGAGCAAATAAATGATCAGACTCTACAAGACAGCAACATGTCTTATTTTGAACTAAATCCATCACCAATCCATTAGGGTGAGGCCAATTCATGTGCTAGTTGTTCATCAATATTAGGTAAAATCTAGAACATTCAATAGGCAAAAAAATACCAGACAAAAAATATAATAATTTCCCATCAATCATGGAGATTCATGATAGTTCATATTTCCTTTTATTATTATTATTATTATTCATGTTCTCTAAATAAAATGAAGAAGATAAAAAAAACTACAAGTCGTTTTCATGGATAGAGACATTTATTATTTCCACACAAAAAACCAAACAATAAAAGATGATTAATTGAAAAATACTATAATTGAAAATTTCCAGCTTGCTTCCTCTCAACCTCTAACTTTAATTTTCTACTATTTACACCGCCCAATCAATCAATATCAAAAACCCAAATCAATCAAAGAAAAAAAAAACTATTCACAAATCACAAATCGACAATGCATGGGTCCATGTGGATGCTCTCTAGCCGTCCGATCTGTCCCTGTCATTTCATCTCTGAGAAACGTGGCATGGCTGATGCCATGCAAATCAATTATTTTATTTATATACTTTAAGAGATATTAATGATCTTAAATGTTTATCAGAACAATGTTAACATTATCTTATTAAAATAATAACAAGATAAAAATTATTAAGCACTTGAGTATGGGTTGAAGAGACTTAGATTCAAATTTAGCTTATTATGGTATCTGTATATTCCATCTTTAAAATTGGATCTTTGTTTTAAATTTATTTACCATCAATACAATATGTTCAATTACGAATTTTTGAATGTTACGGTATATTATTAACATATACTTAAAATATTTATAATCTTGAATATTATAAAGGGAAAAAGATACTTTTGTGCACATAAATATATAATTTTGATACTTTCATACTTTATATTTTTTCTTTTTTTTCAATACACTGAATTTCATTTTGGGACAACTGGTCATTTATTTATCAAAAATGGCCCTGAGTTTTGATTCAATTCATGAGTATTTGGTTCAATTCATGGATATTTTGGTTCAATTCATGTGTATTTTAATAAAATGACCCGGAAGTATCCTGAATTTTGGTTTAATTCATGGGTTTATGATATTTTAGAATTGTTATCTCAAAATAAAATACAGGGTACTGAAAAAAAAGGTAGGATATGAAAATGTCAAAAATGTATATTTAAGTACATAAAAGTGTTATTTTCCCTATTATAAATACGAATTACTGTGAGACGTCATGGTTTGAAAGATATGTACGAGAAAATAAAAAAATAAGAGTGTTAGTTGAAAATGTTCAAAAGTTTAGACAATAGTCGCTCTCACCACCAAAACTTAATTAATTATATTATAATACTGCACTCAAAACTTAATTACCAACATATATTAACCTCATTCCGTGTACCAAAAGCAATCAATTCGTACTTTACAGTAATCAAATTACACAAGTCCTGATTTGGAGGAAAAATGCTACATTATTATTTAATTTTCACGACCTTTTCTTGATCATCATCGCAATAAATTAACACAATTAAAAAAATTGCCTATATAAAGAAGATGGTCAGATCAATGCTTAAATTAAGGTGTCAAAAACCATATCTCTCTCTAGCTCATTTCTTGAAGTATAGTCTCGGCGAAGCCACTTTCTCACACACTCACCAAAGAATCAAGAAAAAAATGGGAGTTGAAGGAACTATAGAGTACTTGTCTGATTTGATGAGCAGCGTCAAGAAGAAGAAAAAGAAGCAGACACAGACTGTGTCGCTGAAGATCAGGATGGACTGCGAGGGCTGTGCTCGGAAAGTCAAGAGTGTCCTCTCTTCGGTTAAAGGTAAACGAACCAGACTCTGATATCATGTATAATATAGATTTTTTTCCGTGTGTATTGATGAGCTAGCAAGAAATTAGAAAGGGTATAGTATAAAAAAACTAAAATTTCCGCCTTAAGTTTTTTTAGCTGCGAAATAGGGAAAATCTCATATCTGGACACTCATGTCTTTTAACGTATGGAGCTATTGTCAGCATTTGAGAGAATAAACCCTTTTCGTAGTCTTTTAAACTACCGTTCCCCTTTATTCATGAACAATGGAGGTTTAACGTATTGAAATGAGTATTCGCTTATACGGAACATATATGGAAGGAAACTCGGATCAAAATCAAAAGATGGGAATTAAGAGATACATATTTACATAAAAATTCTGAACAGTGGACCGACCATCTCGTCTTGATCAGATAAATAACAATGAGTTCATGTCGAGTTAGAGATATTTTGCCTCGATTTCTATGGAAATGTCAATATATAAGGTAGGTTTTGTGTTTAAAAAATTATACTACTTGTCCGGTCAATCTTTAATTAATATTTTAATTAGGATAATTTATGATTACTTAGTTTTTGACTGATCCCCAAAAGACCCTTCATGTCTGACTAACGTTTAACCATTTTAGGAACATTAATTCTCGTTCCCGCCCCGATGAGATTGGGAATATCAGATGATATTTTGATATCCCTGTTCAAGTATAGCGAACTTTAACATGTTATCATAACCTATTTGTATGAAATATTGATCAAGTTATTTTTTATGTGCCTACACATAACTAGATTTGACATGAGCGTTCACTTGTCAGTTTAGACTTTTAAGTGAGTCAGGCTTTAACGACGATCCATGCAGGGGCGAAGAAGGTGGACATAGACTTGAAGCTGCAAAAGGCGACGGTGACAGGTTACGTCGACGCCAAGAAGGTGTTGGAGGCAGCGAAGTCAACGAAGAAGAAGGTGGAGCTGTGGCCGTACGTTCCCTACACCATGGTGGCCAACCCTTACGTGTCTCAATCCTACGACAAGAAGGCTCCGGCCAATCACGTCCGCAAGATCGCCGATCCGGGCAAGATCACGGAATCAACGGTCGACGACCACTACACCAACATGTTCAGCGACGACAACCCCAACTCATGCTCCGTCATGTAATTGAACCGGTCGTGTGTGTGTGTGTTAACGTTTTGTTTGGTTAATTAATTATTAATTAGTGTTGTTTAATATATAATATATAATATATATCTCGTTAATTAGTTTAGTTTTATTTTTCTTGTGGGGTTCATTGAGATGGTCGTGCTTGTTTTTTACGAGACAGCAACACATTTCTAAATTATCTCTATAATTAATGGAGCTTAGCTTACTATGATATTTGGATATAAAAAAAAGGTATTATAACATGTTTTCGTAAGTTAGGAGTACGGGTGGACACTTTTTATCCAAAACCGAAATCGAATCGGGATCTAAATTGAATTCGAACTGAAGAACCGAGAACCGTGAGTATCGGTTCACATTTGGATATGATATTAAGAACCGAATCAATTCGGTTCGGTTCCGGTTCTAAGAGTGTAGAACCGCTAATTAACCGGTTCATAACCGAACCAATTTTGGGGGGTTTTAATTAGTATTTTTTGTATTACAATTTTATGTTTTAGCCTAAAAAAAGTTTAATTACGTATAATTTTCACCATAAATTGAACAATGTATTAATATCACATTAACTGGATCTAATTAAGCAAAACTATACAATTATATTAGAGAACTGGACCCTTAATTTCACAATTAATCATTCAGTTGGGTCTAATTGGGTGGAATCGATAATTGCACCGTTGAACCGGACCTAGAACCGGACCGATACCTACTTATTGGGTTCGAATTTGGGCCTCCAAAATGAAGAACCGATTGATTGGGTCCGGTTCGATTCTGGAACCGTACCCATCCCTAATTAGGAGTGAGCAAAGTGTTAGAGTATAAAATTATAAGTAGTCTTTTGATTATTAGATTAAGCTTTTAGTTTAGTTGGTTCTTTAATACAAAGTTCATCGTAAATTAATGTTGAGCTCGAATTCAGCTCGAGCTCGATTAAAACGAGGCCGAACCGAATAATTAACGAGTCGAGCTCAAGCGGCTCGTTAAAACCTCCACTCGTTTACAGCCCTATTTATGCTTATGTTACACAACTTCGGTATATATTAGGATTTGGGCAAATCAAGGATATGGGAGAAATTTTTTAACTTTTTCTCATAGCATATTTTTAACCGAACTAATATTAAACAAGTCAAACTCAATCCTAACCCGTGTACTAATCAACTACGTACTATTTTAACATAGAAATCGACTCGAACACAATCATAACAAAGTCGAACAAAATATTTAACGAATCGAGCTAAGATAATGCTTCATATGGTTGCCGTTAATGTTTTGTTTAGGCCTCCAAGTGGTTCTTGCCCTCGCAACTTCGGACCCATCTTCGAAACGGAGCAAGTGTTGCATTTCAAGTACAGATCGTTCGTTGTTTTGATCATCGACGAGTGATGTTAAGGATTGGACCACACTGTCTATGTCACACTCCCTTTTGTAGTTTAGTATCAGTCCCGACAGCTCTTTACTCTCAAAGGTCGACTGAGGAATGCTCTGTCCAAAATAATTAAATTATATTAATCAAATCTGATTAAAATTAACAAAAAAAGTATAATACATCGGACCAATCCGGCCAGAATCGAACCGGACCCAATCAATCGGTTTTTCATTTTGTAGACCCAAATCCGGACCCAATAAGTGGGTATCAGTCCGGTTCTTGGTTCTACTTAATTAGACCCAATTGAATGATTAATTGTGAAATTAAGGGTATGGTTCTCTGATATAGTTGTATAGTTTTGATTAATTAGATGCAATTAATGCGATATTGATCAATTGTTCAATTTCTGGTGAAAATTATATATATTTAAACTCTTTTAGGTTAAAACATGAAATTGAAATACTAAAAATACTAATTAAAACCCCCAAAATTGGTTCGGTTCTGAATCGATTAATTAGCGGTCATATACTCTCATAACCGAAACCGAATTAATTAAGTTCTCAATTTTCAGACCCAAATCCAATCTGATACTCATTGTTCTCGGTTCTTTGGTTTGGATCTTGGTTTGATTTCAGTTTTGGGTAAAAAGTGTAAACCCCTATGTATTATTGAAAAACTTCATATTTCAAAAAAAAAAAAACCCATAATTTTAAATGTAAACCTTTCACAAATTTATTTTGACATGTAAAGTATACATGCACATTCTTGTGATAATGATATATACATACAATTTTTCAAACTATTTTTCTTTAGTTTTCAATCAGGTTAATTAACATATACAGAGTCATCTCCATAATTAAAAGGTGGGAAAATGCAAAAAATGATTATCTTATTGTCACTCTTTTGCAAGAGAGTGTTGTATTTTGTTAATCACAAAAATAAAATGTAAACTTTAATTATTGGTGTGTATTTATATAAAGACGAAATTTTGGATTTTTTTAATAAAAAAAATATTTTCAAATTGTGTTATGAAAATATCTTTTAACTGAAATGAGTAGAGTTTAATTATTTTATAAAAAAATTAATTATTGATTTCAAGGGCAGTTTCGTCATTTCTTACTAAATTCATACATTTTGCAAATAAAAATTATCAAAGAAAAGGGTATATATTTTCTTGTCATCAACAAAGAATACAAAACTCTCTTACAAAATTGTTACCTGAAGGATCCATTCACTGTATTTTGCATTATTCACATGTTTATTAATATCCAAATCACCCCAATCAGCCTGCAGTTTCAGCAAAAACACAACAACATTAACAATCCATAAAACAATTACTAATTATTAGTTGCATCCTTAACTTTTGTGTTTGAGCACTCACAACTAAACCTGTCTGGATTTTATAGGGTGAGCTAAAATCAAATGGTGGAAATTTGATTCTAATATCCTCAGGAATGATTGGATCATGATCACCCACATGATGTGGATCCATCTCCTCCCTTATTTTTTCTGGGATCTTCTCAAACTTCCTTGTCTTTCTGTTCATCAGTAGAGCCTCACTGCAAAATTTATATGGTGTCAAGAGAAAATAATAGGATTATTGGGAATAAGCAAAAGAATTTTTGTTTGCAAACACATAAAAAATGGTCGAAAAGAGTTAATATTTAATATGATATCAGAACTTGGTATCATGGGTTCGGTGTGAATGCCAGATATGATGTACATGGGACACAGACACAGTGTACACAGTACGGGTTTATCATGCACACAATGTGCTGAACGACGTTAGATGCTAGTCGAGCGGGGAGGGCTTTCTAGGGATTAACATACACGTTGGAGAATTTTATAGCACATCTTACACGTGACGAGGGATGTTAAGTTACATGTTGTAATAAAGATGTAAATCCATTCACTAGTTAATTAAGTAATAATTATGGGTATCCACGCATCAATTCGAGGTTTTATATTAGTTGAACTTCTTCTAACGATTCTATAGTGTGTTTACGGAGTCTCATGTAATATTGATGAGATCTGCACAGAAAGAAATGTTTGAAATTTTGCTTAATATCTGCCTAGAAACTTAAGTTTTTAATTGAATTGACCTTTAAACGAGTTTATATGTACATACGTGGATGCGCGGATCAAGATCTCTCCAGTCTCGGGGTTTCGTATAAGCCACTCGCCGAGCAAAGTGTTCTTTCCTTGTACTAAACTCGGGAAACTTTGTACTTGAATAACATCATCCCTGCAAGAGGAGTGCACATATATACAGTTAACGATTGTTTTTTAAACCTATACTACTCCCAACCCATAAACTCTTCTCACGTGACACAACAATACTCGAACCCTGACCGAAGTCAGGAAAAGAGTGCCCTAAACCGCTACGTCATGCTTGCTCACAAAAACAAGGATTGTTAAGCAACATAGTGATGTGTTTTATATAAGAAATGGGACCATGAGAATCAATTTATTTTATACCCACAACTACTTTTGAAAATACAAATAAAAATTATAAGTTTATCCATTTTTTAAATTTTAAAAAATTGAGACTCAAAGAGTGGTCTCAACTCATAAACTAAAATAATTGAGCAGTTAAATAAATAAAAATTTAATTATTTACTAAAGAAATAATATTTGGGTGGTAATTAATGTGGTAAAAATAAAATAATGGTTACCATAAAGGATAGGAGTTGATGAAAATTTGGGTCCTATAAAAGACCCAAAAAAGGTCTCTTTTTATCATCTCTTCGGTAGCACCAAATCCAGAAGATGCCGCCGGCCACGAAGCTCGATATTGGCTCACTGATGAATCCTAATAATTAGTGTTATAAACAAAATAATTATGTGTTATTAACAAAAAAATAAAATTTAAGTAGTCACACGCTTATGTAAAATTACGTGATTTATCAACAATGTGAATCAGTAGAGATGTTCATTTTGGACACAAGATCTGTTTTGAACTGAGATTCGAGTTGAAACGTACGTGACGAGTTGAGAATCGTGATAATGGTTAGCATCCATTAAATTGTGATTTAATTTTGGTTCTCTTAAACCAAGAACTGTGATTAAGTGATTAGGAACTGAATCGGTCAAGATGACACATGTCACCCTCTTATCCTTCCACATGTTTATTACGTGTAATTATTTAGTTGGTCGGTATTTTATATTTTTTATAACTTTAAATTTTAAGATTTGGTTCATAAATCAGACCCAAAATCACCTAATTAGGCCCATGAATTGAGTCTAAATTGAAGACTCAATTCCTACTAGTTAGAACATGATTGTCCCCTATCACACGATTGTGGTTATGGTTTCTCAAATTCAAGAACTGTAGTATTCGATTTGACCAGTCATTGACTTGTTCGGTCCGGTTCTAAAACTATGGTAACCTCTAGGGCTTGGCGCGGTTTTGAAATCAGACCGAACCGGTCAGAACCGGTCTGTCAATCAATTGGTTTTTCATTTTATTAGAGACCCAAATTCGGATCCAATAAGTGGGTATCGGTACGGTTCTACGGTTTGGTTACCTATTCTACCCAAATAGACCTCATTGAATGATTAATGGTGAAATTAAGTGTCTGATTCTCTGGTATAGTTGTATAGTTCTTCCTAATTAGATTCAATTAACGTGATATTCATACACTGTTCAATTTATGGTGATAATTATACACAATTAAACTTTTTTAAGCTAAAACATAAAATTGGAATACAAAAAATACTAATTAAAATCTCTAAAATCGGTTCGGTTCTGAACCGGTTAATCAGTGGTTCTGCAACTCTTAGAACCGCAACCGAACCGAATTAACTCGGTTCTCAATTTTCAGACCCAAATCCAATCCGATACCCAAATCCGATCATGACACGACAAGAACGACTTATAAAGACAAGAAAACATAAATACCTGCAAAATGTTCATGATGGCTTTTATGGACGCTTTAGAATCAAAACCCAACTGGTACGATGTAATGAGATAGTTTTTTGTGAAAGCATGCGAAGCCTCGTCCAAGGTTCCACGAAACAGATCTCCAATCTCTTCTTGATGAACCTCGTGATCGATTCTTGAAGAAACACTCAGGTTTTTGATTGGCTTGCGATCGATTCTTTTTCCAGGCCACGCCAAGGAAAATTTCTGGTTCCCAATCGATGAACATGTCACGCACGACAATGGTAGTGAAGCTGATGTTGAAAAATCGATCATAGCGATCAAGATTACTTTTAACTCTTCTTGATATTGTTTCTTGAAAGAGAAGTGAATGTGCACGCACTTGTTTATAGTCACTGATATAGTCAACTATATGGTGATGATTGTTCATTATTAAATGTAAATTAGATTAGTCAATGGTACATAAATGGACCTAATTAATGATCATTATTGTGGCTGCAGCGATACGCAAATTGGACCTTTTATATATATATATATATATTAGGTTGTGTTTTTTTGTAATTTAAAGATATTAATTATTTTTTTCATGTGTTTTTATACATGGGATTGAGTTCCTTAACCAAAATATTATTTTATAATGCTTGAGAATTTAAGTACGTTGATGGTTAATATTTAATTTTACATAAATAAAACTACTTGTAATAAGTATTATACAATAAGTGTAGAGTCTTAAGAGATCATTGCAATTAAGTATACCTGACCAAAAGTTTTTTTTGCATATAAATGTATTAAAATTTTATTTAGCTTGTCAATTTACATTAAAAAAAATTCTTTCCACTTCCAATTCCATTATAGACTTGGGCAAAATGTTAATTAATTAACATTTAAACTTGGAGTCTTTATTTATGTTTTCCGTTATACAATATGGAGTCTTTATTTATGTTTTTCACATATAAATACAATATTGTATTTATGTGTGAAAAACATAAATAAAAGTATTGGGCGAACTGACAAACCAATAAAATGTTGAATTTACTTATATGCAAAAACAAGTTTCGATGAGTATAAGCAGTGTTACGGATATCGGATCGCGGTGATATATTGGCCTCTTGACAAAAAAGGAGATCTAACAAACTCGGAGGAATTGCGGGAAGATCACGGCAAATCGCGTTTTATAATAAATAAATAATTAAATATATATAAACTCATATTTATTATTTATTAAAAAAATGAATGATATTTAATTATTTTTAAATGTGTTGGACCGGAGACATAACGTAAATGAATAATATTTAACTTATAATTTATATGAAATATGAATGATATTTATTGTTTATAATTTATAACCTAAATAACAAACCGGATTAAGTGTGCCGGAACGAACTCAATCGAATTAGACCAAGATTAACTAAATTAGATCAGAATTAATTGATTTAAACCATATTAAACCGAAAGTAATTGATTTAAATTGAATTAAACTAGAATTAATTGATTTAAATTGAATTAAACCGGAATTAATTGATTTGAATCTGATTAAACCGAAATTAATTTGAAGTTGTCCGGTTTGACCAGCGTTGACCAGCGTTGACCGGTAGTTGGGGCAATTTTTGTGATATCGTCGCGAATACGTAGAAATTTCCACAATTTTACTGCGATCTCGCCGAGGTCTCCCGGGATTCATAACACTGAGTATAAGTATAACTGACTACAAAAAAAAAAAGATTACGTAATATTAAAGATAATTTGGCTGTCAAGATTTGAGTCGACAGTGCTATATCCGCTTAGCCTTTGACAAGAGATTTTTTTAGAGTCCTCGAAAGCATATATAGGAATAGGATGTAGGTACAAATTGAGCATGACATTTTCCAAATTATGAATAATTAAGTTGTGCCAAACTATAGGGTTTAGCCCAATATCTATGACTATAATGCTGCTCTAATTTGATTAGTTGACTTGTTACTTTTATATTTACTTCATTCAAAAGTTTAATTAATATTATGGTTAAAAACACAATATACAACTCTCAAGGTAGGTAAAATATTTAAACTTGTACTCAATTTATCTATTTTTGATATGAGACTTCACAAGTGCAAAATTGGTAACACTAGCAATATAGTTTTGTCACATGGACTGTGGGCCTCAGGCCCAAAACATACGATCATTTGTTCCATTATTACACTAAATTAAATATCATTTTCACTTTACTATACCTAATTATTGAGAAAAAAAATTCGGTAGATGATATCTGAATTATTTTTCGAGACCCTTAATATTAATGTTTTGTTTAGGCCTCCAAGTGGTTCTTGCCCTCACAACTTCAGACCCGCTTTCGAGACGAAGCAAGTGTTGCATTTCAAGCGATCGCTGGTCGGTTTGATCGTCGGATTCATCGACGAGTGATGTTAAGGATTGCACCACACTGTTTATGTCACACTCCATTTTATAGCTTAGTATTAGTTCGGACAGCTCATTACTATCGAAAGTCGACTGAGGTATGCTCTGATAAAAAAAAAATCAATTTTAAATCAAGATACATATATCAAATCAGCTCTACCGTAAAGAATATATTAACATTACTATTAATAAAGATAATTGCAAAAGGTGACATGTACTATTTCAGTTTTATAAATGTATTAATGCTTTCAATCTAACAATGGAGAAGAGATATGAGAAAAAAGAAATGCAATTCTAGATATACCATCTGAAAACCAGTTAATTTTATGAGTATTTATATGAAATTGTCCCTTATATTTATTACAAAAAAGCTTATGGTCAAGTGTGATAATTTATTTAGTTCCATGTGCGATTTTTTCGAAGTCATTAGAAATTAATAGACATTTATATTAAGAAAATTCAAAAAAAAAGAGAGAGAAAAAAGACATATTAATTAAGTGCAAAGGGTAAAAGAGAATAATTGGAACTAAGCGACACTAGAATCAGATTGTATTCGAGTGGTGGATGGGATCCGACAATCGTATCAAAGGAGAAATATGTTCGGGGGCATTATTCATGATTGCAGACGTATCATTTCTGCCCCAGGGATGAATCTCACAGTAACGTTCGCTCGTAGGACCTGTAATAAAGTGGCTCACGAATTGGCCAAGTACGCTTTAACTAACAGTAGCTGGGATTATGGTGAGGGATCTGTCCCACCAACTATAGCTTCAGCTGTTCGGCTTGATGCCGGGTTAGTAGTCTTTTCCTAAATAAAATTCGGTTTACTTCAAAAAATTAAGTGCAAAGGGCTGTAAACGACGAGCTCGGCTCGTCAAATATTCGGTTCGGGCTCGTTATAATCGAGTTCGAACCGAATTCGAGCTCAAGACTGGGCTCGTTTAATAAACGAGCCGAGCTCGAGCCTAACCTTTTAAGGCTCGATAGGCTCGCGAGCCGGCTCGATTAATATTTAATTACTTATATATTTTAACTAATATATTTTTAAAATTTTAATAAATAATTATATTAGAATTAGACAGGCAGAATCAAGTCGAGCCAATTTTAAGTTTGCTCATTTATTAATTAATGAATTATTTAATTTTTAATGGATATTTTTATTGAAATTTAAACGAACCGAATCGAGCCGAGCTCGAGCTTTTCTATTTTATTTCGAGCCGAACTCGAGCTCAGTTATATAAGCTCGTTCGAGCCCGAGCCGAGCTCGCGCCGAATACTTTTTTGACGAGCCGAACCAAGCCCTGTCAAAATGAGGCTCGATTCGGCTCGTTTATACCCCTAAATGTACCTGAAGAATCCATTCAATGTACTTTGCATTATTCACATGCTTATTGATATCCAAATCACCCCAATCAGCCTGCAGTTGAGGAAAAAAAACATCATCAACAACAAGTTAACGTTAATATATCCACAAAACAATTATCTGAACATGACTTACAATTAAACCAGTTCGGCTTTTATGAGGTGAGTTAAAATCAAACTGTGGAAGTTTAATTCTATCCCCAGAAATTCTGGGATAATCACAATCCGCAAGATGAGGCTTTATCTCCTCCCTCACTTTATCATTTATCTTCTCAAATTTCCTTGTTTTTTTGTTCATAAGTAGAACCTCACTGCAAAATAAATATTTGAGGCCAATAATTATCTTTTTTTGGTAATTAAGAAAATAGGTTATTAAGGTGAAGATCACTCAATGAGTCTCGCAATTGAAAAATGTGGATCTCTTCACCGATTCATATAACAATATGCGCATCCACCTATCAGCTTGAGCTATTAAGTGTGTTGGACTTCTGACATGATATCAGAATTTGGTTTTGTGTCGAATGTGACCTCTAGGGATGGCAAAAAAATCCGAACCCGACGGGTACCCGATCAACCCGCGCCGATCAAAACGGGTGAAACCTGGATTTTGCGGGTTCAGGTTGGGTTCGGGTTTTTGAACGGGTTTTTGAGCGGGTTCAGGTCGGGTGCGGGTTGACGTATACCCGATCCGGTTTCGACCCGCACCCGTTCGAATTTTAAAAAATAATAATTTATATGGTAATATTATATAATATAATTTATATTATCAACCATTTTTTAACAAAAAAAACGTTAAAACCTAAATTATAATTACCCAATCACGCAAAAAACATAAAATAATATAATATAACATCTATTTATATATTATTTTTGCTTGTATTGTAAAAAAAGTTGTTAATTAAGTTCATATTTGAATATTTGGGTCGAGTTTCGGGTTTAGGAGAAAACCCGTACCCGACGGGTTTTTTACGGGTCGGGCACCCACTCAAATTGGCCGGGTTTCTTGCGGGTCAGGCGCCCGTTGGAAGTGAGCGGGTCCAGGTTGGGCCGAATCCGACCCAAACCTGGCCCGTTGCCATCCCTAGTGACCTCCATATGCCGTTTGTTTCAGGCTTAAAGCCCGTGAATAGGAGGTCGTCCATTCTGTACCTGTCCTCCGGCTTGCACGTGAGTGAGAGTGTCAGAGTCCCACGTCTGAAAAATATGGATTTATTCACTAGCTTATATCGCAATATGAACGTCCATCTATCGGTCTCAGCTTTTAGGTGAATTGAGCTTATGACAAGTCGGTGAACGTACTTAGCTGAGCGGATCATAATCTCTCCCGTGTCGTGTTTGCGGATAAGTCCATCGCCCACAAAAATGTTCTTTCCAGGTAAAAGTCTTATGAAACTTTGTACCTCAACAATCTCATCCCTACAAGAGGTACACACAAACACAGTCATGATTTAAGTTTGTCCTATAGATTATTCAAATAAAAAAGTTTTTTCTTATGCATAAGAATTGACCCTTGTGTGTATATCAGTTAATTTATGCTTATAGCTTTAAAATTTAGAATGAAAATTGGTAATGAACTTGTATTTAAACTAGTGTTAAGGATCTCGTATTTTATCACGTGTGACAACCATCTCATTATTATTTTTAAAGAGAAAAATATTGTAAATATGACGAGACATAACATCCAAAATCAAATATTGGGATAGATATGTCATCCCTAATTTCTCTTATATCCTAAATTATGTAAACGTATTTCACGTCATTCTAGGTCGAGTCGAAGTGTTCCAAAATCACGGCTCAAGTTGACTCATTCACTAGTTAACACATATGTCAACTTTGTCATTTTCATCATTTTTGTCCAACAATAAGTGGAGGGACATATTTAGAGGAAAACAAAGTGAATCCAAATCTGAAAACCTAAGGGTGGACACTTTAGACCCGGAACCAAAATGGGTTCAGATCCAAAAAAAATTGGAACCCTGGTTAATGGCTCGGTTTTGGTTTCCAAAATTCAAAAGAACCATTTAAATTTGGTTCGGTTCGAATCCTCAAAACTCAGAACCGTCGGTTAATAAAAAAGAACTGAACTAATTCTCACCCCCCACGTGTCCACCTCTCGTCCACTCATATATATTATTTATCGCGTTATTTTAGATTGAGTTGGGCTCAAATTCAGCCTACATATAAATCGAGTATGAATTCAAAATCAAAAAGTGATCGGATCCAACTTAATAGGAGCAGAATCTAATCAACCAGAACCAGAAACAAAACCAAACCGCTTCTCACGTAGTATTACCATGAAGGATAGGAGTCGATGAAAATTTGGGTCCTATAGATGACCCAAAAAAGGTCTCTCCTTATCATCTCTTCGGTAACGCCGAACCCAGAGGCCGCCGCGGGCCACGATGCTCTACAATGGCTCACCGCCGTGTCCTGCACAATGACTTCCGCTTCAATCCTCACACTTGCAGTTATTGCTGATTCAAAAAAAACTTATCACACGTACCTGCAGCATAACCTTATAAACTCTTAAAAATCACAAGTTTAATGTTGTCTTGTTTAATCACAATATATATAGTCGAGCCCAAATCTTGATACATACCTGCAACATGTTCATGATGGCCCTCACGGACGCTTTGGAATCGAAACCCAGCTGGTACGACGTTACGAGAAAGTGCTTAGTGAAAACGTTCGAGCCCTCGTCCAAGGTTCCGCAAAACAGGTCGCCGATCTGATCTTGTGCCCGAGCACGAACCTTGTTATGGTCGATGATAACCGAAGAAGCTCGCAGGTTTTTGATCGGTTTGAGGTTTTTTATTTTTAGCGACGACGTGGTTGTTTTTTTTGTGGTAATTGAGGAATTATGGGTCGTGGCCATGCATGGGAGTGTCGCTGATGAAGAAATTAACATGATGACTACACTTTCTTGAAAGAGAGAGCTCTCAAGAAATGGTGATGAATTAGCTTAACTATGCTAATTAATTGTATGAGATCATTTATATATTTGGAGGTGATTACAATGGAATAACTATTAATTATATGTGATGTAACAATTGGCCACGATGAACTATCTGCAAAATGATTGAATATTTTTTGTATATTTTATTACATCGGATGGTAAATGTACTGCTTGACTTTATAAAATGGCGAATAAGAATTTTAGGTGATTTTAAGTGTACCTATGAGCAAAATTGGTTTCGAGCAGTTACAATCTGTTTGAATTATAATAAGAAATAGGTTAGGAAACTTTCTAATCTAATGATAAGAAATATTTTAATATTTTAACAACCCCTTCAAGTTTATGTCTGTTATTAAACCGAATTGAGATTGAATAATAAACGTTATTACGAATTTGTTGATATTGAAGGTATATATGTATTCTAGAATCTTACAAGCGCGCCTTCTTTTTGCAAGTTGAGATCTTCAAAATTAAGGATTTTGTAACTCTCTACATTTTTTTCTCACGTGTATATTTTTGAATTACTGTTTAGTTTATGGGAATGTATACGCGGATCATAGCCTCTAGCTGAAACAGATCGCATGGAGGAGTGAAAATTAAAAAAAATTGGCTGGAAAGCTCTATCCAAACTTCTGCCTATCGGTGTCCGGCACTGTGATAGACATGTCCCGGTGTCAGGGTTCGAAGAATTATTTACCTCTTCTTGTGGTGATAATGCCTTGGGCATGTCTATTGCATTCCTTAGGGCGATTTGGGGTAAGCAGAATAGGGTAGTATGGAATGATGAGATTTTTTAGTCGAATCGGACTGTTAAGTGGTGATTTCTATGATTTCCAACCTATCAACCAATTTTATTCGTTTGGGAGGTTTAGTTCAAGACTGTATTTCACTTCTTGCTAGATTGTTTTCTTCCGGTTTGTTTGGTTAGACGTTCCTATAATATGGCATCTCATAGTCTAGCCAAATTTACTTTGTATAATTCAGATTGAGAGTTGTATGAGTTTTGTCCCACCGTTTCTTCTCGATATAATCGATCCCGAATTGCAGTTTGATTTATATATCTGATTTACCCATTATATTGTTTGGTAAAAATGTCAAACGGCTATTCACTTGCCTAATTGTAGGGTTTGTTGCTGCTTCTGATTAATTAATTTGTGAAGACTTCATGTCCACTTCTATTTATTCTGACAATTAATCATTATCGATTTGACTTTTTATGATGGAATTTAATGAATTTTCACCCTTTCACACCAAGTAAATATGCATACAGCAGATCATGATCTCGTGCGAACCAAAAAATTTAGTGCGAATTTGTAAGAACCGTGTTTATATTATTATGTCATTTATTTTTATTATTAAACCATATGTTTATTTTGCTACATAACCGTATTTCTATTATTACGATATGTATTTCTATTATGGCACACCAAAAAAAAGGAAAAAAATAAAATTTCTTTCAATTCTTCGTAACACCCCTCCTCTCGACAGGTAACACTTTCCCCTCTAGGATATAAAAAAATGCACGTCCCCTCGTTACATTTGGGTAGTTCTCAAGTGTGAACTGGTGCTCGCACGTATTTCCTTTATTATTTCATGAATTTCCATTATTATGGTGCGTATTTTCATAACATCGAGAGAACTGTGTAGCGAGGGGTCCCCGGGTGTAACGAGAGGGACGTGTATTTTTCTATACTCAATCACTGAACCTTGTCGGAGAAATGACGGGGGGTCAAAAGACAGATTGATACACCCAAAAGAATCTGTTTCTAATTTTGATACACTCAAGTTTGAATTTACCTTTTCCGCTCACTTGATTGGCCATTTTTTGTCTCATCCATTAACGGTGTTAAAAAAATTGATTTTTATTTATTATTAAAATAGTTTTCCATAAATCACCAAAACACTCTTGTTTAAATGACTTACGTACCCTTGTTTTCCTTACAAATTTTCAGAATAATGTCGCACTCTCCATTCTCTCTTTGCCCATGTTCTTCATTTCTTTTAATTTTAATTTGATTTGATTATTTCATCAACTAAAAAATAATAATTAAGATTTTTAACTCAATTACAATCATAAATGTAAGAAATTCAATTTTGGAACCGGTGGTTACTGGATATTTAATGAAAAAAAATATCTATAGTGGTCACTGGAAATCCAATTATGGATTTGGTAGTTACTGGAAATCTAATTTTGAATTTCGTGGCTACTTGATATTCAATCTCAATAAAAATAATTAATTTAAACTAAATCAATACATGAATCAAAAGAGTGGTATAAACACTCTCAAAAACTAGAATCACGTGGTCTCTCGATTGGGGATTTTCAGACTTCGTTTTGCTTCGTTTTTGTTCCCTCCTTTTGAATTTGCATAACCCACAAAAATCAAGGTAGCTAAGCTTCGTTTTTGTTCCCTCCTTTTGAATTTGCATAGCCCACAAAAATTATTTGAGGGGTGTTTTGGTCTTATTATAAAAAACTAACTCGGTTAGTAACGGGACAAAAAAATTATCAATCGAGTGAACGGAAAAGGTAAATTCAAACTTGAGTGTATTAAAATTAAAAACGGATTCTTTTAGGTGTATCAATCTGTTCTTTCCCCTAATTAATGAGACGGACATATAAAATTTGAGAAAGTAATGTCCAAAACCAAATTAAAAAGAGCACGGGTGGGTTGGGCCCGGCCCATATTGTTGTATTCGGCCCGGTATAATCGGTTTGGTACATACCAGCTTCAGCTCCGGACCCATTTAAAATAAATACTTCAAATTAAACTCGATATTTATTTTAACCTCAGCAGATTATAACCCCACTAAGCTTGATTTTACATTTTGGGTTTTGTATCTTCATATAAATGTTGACAAACCCTAAAGTGTTACGATCAAATACATCAACTATACACGTAAGATCAACGGATAATTTAATTATTATTTTCTTCGATGAACATCAAATTTAATTTCTACTGAGTTCAAGCAGATTAGTGTAATATCGTTGAGTTTCACATATTGCAACGATAATAAGAATATTTTATTATAACCCTTGTTTCAAAAAAATTGGGTGTAAAGCAACAAGATTAAACAATTTGATTATTTGGAAATATAAAAGCTACTACAAATAAGTGAAACAATAAAATCACTCCATATATTTTAGTCAGGTAATGAGAGTACGTTTTACCCAACATAAATACAAAAACCAACACAAATAACCATAAACATAACAAAGTAAACACCAAAAATAAAAATAATAAAAACTATAACACTTCAAATAAAGTTAAAAAAACTCCAAAGCCTTCTTCACGCAATCACGCCACAAAATCCAGCGACGACGAAGCCGAGAACAACAATTGCACGTGATGCAATTAAAGAATAGCTTCCCGAACCCGATACCGGTCCCGGTGCTGGCGCCGGGGCCAGTACTGATGTTGCAGTCGGGGTCAGAGTTGGTGACGGCCGCGATGGTGCTAGCACTCGTTTTTGCGGAGGATTTTTGGCTTTATTAATCGAATCATATGAGATAGTAACAAAAAAATTTTTAGCTACTTAATCAACATAAATAATTATACATACCATATGATAAAAAAAACATTAAAAGACGTACCATATTGTGGAGGAATGGGAAGTGTAACTGCGCGATTTACAATAAAAAATAGTTAATAAATCAATCAGACTCGTATATCATTAATAATACATGTTATAAAAAGTTATTAACTTGCCTCGACACTCGAAAGGTTTAATTTCTATGTTACATACGGGGATCAAAGTGAAGAGTCGAGTGTAATTTAAATCATACTCTCTATAAATACTCTTCCGAATCCCGTAACAGTAACACTGTGGATCAAACTTTACAAACACGTCGAATTCTTTACAGCACGTCACTTCCGGCCTACTCTCTGTCCCGTTGGCCGCGAGGTAACCGGTACAGCTAGTCATCTGGGCCATAATGCTTTCACAATTCACCGGCGGCGTCGGAGATGCCGCCGGTGACATTGCGGCACCGTTTGCTACCAAAACGACAATGATCCATAGTGTCGCAGAACTTGCTATGGCCATAGTGGTTGGTCTCTAAAATGAGTGTAAATTTGGAATAGAAGTGACTATGATTTAATTTTGACTCGAATTTATATATTTTGCAGAGATAAAATATTATTTGAAAAATGATTTAAATTAACTTAGATAAACATGTAATTTTTTAATATAATTAATGGCTTAATCAATGATCAAAATCTAAACACTGTCTCGTGTTTTGAATTTTGCTAAAGATTGTATTTAGCTCTTTGAGTTGTGATATGCATATTTCGAATTTGAAATTGAATTGATACCATCGCCAATTTGTATTTATATATTGTGGTACAAAAAAAATTTACCTATAATATTATTATAGTAAATAGCTTTTTGTTGGGAAGCATAAATTTTTATTTAATATATAATTTGATCTCAAAATTCAACTTATCATATCAATTTAATATGTATAAAAATCATGATTACATCTAATTGTTTGAATTTGAGACTTGCCAAATTAATTTCTGAATAGGGAATAAAATAACATTATTTATTACCATTTTCTTATTCTAATTTGGAATCTACCAATATTTAATAGAAACATATTTTAAACGAAATCATGATGTGAAGCGAGAAATAGTGAAGCCATATATATATAGCTCTTTAAAATGGGAAAGGTCGCAGAAAAAAACATATTAATTGTTGGTTGGTCCACGAGAATAAGTGGGCCTATCCCAACTGGTAGCTATTGCATTAAAATCAAATAGTTGATATAGACCGTATAATTTTTTATTCTATCGTTACACAAATAAAATAATTACTTTCATTTATTGTGAGACTAGTTTTTTTTACTTATAAGCCACAAAATAAAAGTCTGTCACTTCGGACATTTTTTCTACTTTATATTATGAAACTTGCATCAGAGCATTTTCTATTGAGAAGATGTCATTACGCTTTTCGTATTATGCATATGAATTTTTCTTTCGAAAATAAAATGTGTCATGTAAAATTATTCAATTATATACTAACGTTTCACTTATCTTCAACAACATTATTTTTTATCAAAATGACAAAAAAGCTCATATGTTTAAAAAATGTAAACATTTTACATTTTCTTAAAACTAATTTTTTATTATAAAATAAGTAATAAAAATTGATTCTAATATTTTTTTAATATATATATTTAAAATGAAAAACGGTTTTTAGAAATTATTTTTTATATTTTCTAATTTTTTAATACTAAAATCACTTTTTATTTTATAGAAAAATATATATTTTAAAAAAGTTTAAAAAATAATTTTTAATTTTTTTAAATATAAAAATATTTTCGTCGTTTTAAAAAAAGCATAATTTTCAAAAAACTAATATCTTAGGGTTAAGTGAAATGTTAGTATTGTACAAATGAAATAAGTGACATTTACCCCTTTTTCATTCCGAGGAAAACAATAATAAATCATAATTGATGTAATTTATGGCTTTAATGTGATTTTAATGGAGGGATTAGTTGGAGGTGACATCATCATCTATCACTAATGTGATATGTGGTTGCACCAAACTGTAATTGGAGTCAGTGCCACGGCACAGCACACTAGTTTAGATATTTTTATAAATTTTGTTAATAATTAATTAGTTAATTAATGTGTCACCACTGTTTCTTATTAAGACATTTATAAAGTACTCCTGATTAATGTGTTTAATAAGCATACTGATGCAAACACATGCCCACTTGTGCATGTGTCTCCTCTAATTTTGTTTAAATCTTCACCTTCACTACTGTTTTTGTCCACTCCAATATTATTTAATCTTCCTTGTACTAATCATAAAGTACAACTAACTTTCGATAACACCATTTACTATAATGTTTGGCAAGAGTTATTTAAAATATCTCATGTTGTTCTTTTTAATGGTTGGAATGATTTAGAGTTTTGGATATATAATAGGATTTTTTTACCATCAGTTTTTTTTAAATAATTAAAATGAGTCTAACTTTTCTTGATATTAAAACAGATTTTGAGACCCTTAAGTTGAAGTTGGTCTTATTAAATTTTATTCGGTATATTTTAAAGTTGCGTGTTTTCTAAGTTTCTAATATTTTCACCACCAAAAAATTGTTAGATACACATGTGAGTTAAGAGTCTCGTATCGAAAGATTATGAGTTATAAGGAGAGTTTATATACACATTGAATCATATACTTGATAGACTAATCTTTTGAGTCAAATGTGTCCTCTAATCTGTGTGTTATCCTTGGGTGCTTCTCCTAGTTAAGGTCCGAGTCTCCCCAACAGTGGTATCAGAGGTTGGTTCGGTATACTCTCCTAGTTAAGTGGGTTGGCTACGTATATGGATGGTAAGATTATAACCATGATCGGCTTCTCTCATGTTGAGGATCTTATAAGATCGAAATGACCTCCTATGTGACGAGACTCAATGCGAAGGAGAGATGCTACGTTCAAGTCCCGCATCAGAGATTACAGTATATAGTGTATCCTAGACTTGGGTCAAATGTAAGTTTTACGGTGTGTGAATTTTTTTTTAGAGTTCTTCCTAAGTATGGTCCGAATTTTCGCGACAAAAGAGTACTTAGATCGGTAACTTAATAGGATAATTTAACTCTATTTTAGAAAATATTAAAATGTTTAGAGTAACTAAAGCTTGCTCAATAGGTAAATATTAAAATAGAATATTAAAATAAAAGGGAAGATCGAAGAGGTGTGGCCTAAATTGGGGAAATGGACACAAAAGGTGGTCCTCAAATGGCACTCACCAGCTGTCCGAAGCAAGGTACGAGGGCAATACGGTCATTCTACATCTACTACTTGTCCGAAATAATCATCAAAGTGAACCCATCTCATCTCTCTTAATCATGTGGTTGGATCGATCCTCGGCCATGTGGGTCCAGTTGACAAAGTTTGTGGGCCCTCTCTTATTTATTGTCGGGACCCACTCCATGCATTGCTGAGTTGGCTACAGAATCTTCTAAATTATTTCTCCTCTCCACTTTTAACATAACTTTACCATAATTTTATGCAAAGAAGTGAATCAGATTAACTTCAACCAAAATTACTGGTTTGTAACAATTATTAATTAATTAATTAACAATGGTTGAGGGGAAACACAAATATTAATCTAGTATGATGCCAGCCGGTCGAAGCAATAGATGATGTGACAGGTTCTGCATCGCGATCCCAGAATTCGTAGTTAACTCATATCTGGCTACTTTACAAACTAACAAGAGAGACGAGTAATATAAATAAAAACACGTGTTCTATAAATGGACAGTGATACCTATAGAGATATTCAAAGTTATTAAAATTTCCTTTCAATGCTAATGGTTACAAAATTTTGTTTTATTTTTTAACAATAAAATAATATCATATACATTGATAAAAGAATATATTTAAGTGCCCGTACTTCTTCTGGAACCCTCCGAAGCATGGACACTTAAAAATAAATGTTGATGGCGGGGTAAATGTGTCGAGAGGGGTTTGGAGCATAGAAACCGTCTGTAGGGACTCAGGGGGTCGGGTGATTGAGGCATTTTGTAGACATTTCACTAGGGGTCTCTCCATCTGAAATAGGTCGAGGCCATTGGCGTTAGGAATCTTTTTCTTGGGTTAAATGGAAGAATTGGGCATCCGCGGTTGTTGAATCGGACTATTTAAGGGTCGTAGATTGCATTCGTAGTGGGTTTCTTCTCCAAAATCAAATGAGGGGCATCGTTCGTGACTGCTGGAGTATTCTCTCTGATACATTTAATGACAACTCCTTTTCTTTTAAGTGTCGTAATTGTAAATTGGTAGCACATAAATTGATCAAGTCTGTTTTGTTTAATTCTAGTTGAAACTATAAGGCAGAATAAGACCCACCGTCCTTCATTGTAATTGTTCACAGCGTGATACCACGTTAATGACCTTATTGAGTTAATTTCAAAACAAAAGAATTAAAGATGATTGGAGTTTTTATTTTATTAAATTAATATTAGTTCAGACATAAATTCTAGACAATACTTTTGAGCTATTTTTTGTGCTAATTTAGTATCCCACTAATTTACTTTTTCATATATACACATTCAAACAAAGAAATGTACTCAATTCAATACATGGACTGATAATGGGAACCAACATGATAATCTTCCTATTTTGTACTGTTGAAATTTGAAAATGTCATTACTATTCCACTATAGAGTGAAAAATTAAACAAATTTTGGTTACTTTACTATTTTATTCCAACCAAAAATAAAATAATTAATTAAAGTGAGAAAGAATAAGATTCACCGGTGTAACGTTTTTAAATTAGTTGTAATTATGTATTAAACGAGTCAACCAAACCGTGTTAAAAATGAGTTTCCTTTCTAATTTATTCCGTGCAAATTATTAATTAAGATGTATTTCCTAAAAAAATATTTTTGAGCTATTCTTTTTGTGCTAATTTAGTATTCCATTAAATTATTCTTATTTCATCATATCATTTTTCACTCAAGATTTAATATTTATAACATGAAAATATTTTTTATCGAGACTGTTTAAAGTGGTGAAATTATTTTCATTTTACTCTACTTGATTGGGTTTGTGAACTAAAATTACTTATGGTTGGTACAAGTACGACCTAATTATTGCAAAACCCATTCTTGAAAAGTAGTACAATTAAAAAAATACAAATTAATCTCGGGGAAAGAGAAATAAATTATGTATTTATTCCCTTTCATTGTAAATATTTTTTAAAAAGAAATTTATACAACACATAGACTAATAATTGGAACCAAAACAAGATTCTTCCTATTTTCTTTTGTTGAAAATGCCATATACTATTCGATCGTAAAATGAATCAATTAACCAGCTTTTCTATTTTATTCGAATAAAACTTAAAGTAGAATAAACTAGCCAGAAACAATTATGATTCTGTTCCATTGGAAATTTGGAATAATTTTTTTTAGTTTAAAGTTGTTCTATTTCCTTGGTTGGCTTCTGTGGAATATCAGCAAAATTTATGGAATTTATCGAGAAAATAAGCATTTTATTAAAAGCATAAAATACGAAGAAATGGACTGATTTAGGCTGTAAATTTATGATACGATTTCATATTTTTTTTATGAATTCAATTCACAGCTTCAAAACTTGCCCAATTGCTTACAAAAAAGACTTATGCACCACAGTACACATATGATTCACTGATTCTACAGAGATAGGATCGGTTTGGGCACAAATCTTTTTCTGGGTTTTCGTCTCTGATCTACACGGCGGCGACGGTCTCGGTTTTGGTTGACTTGGCGGCGGCGGCGCCGCCGGAGGTTTCCGATTCCGTCCTCGAGGAAGCTACAGAGCACTTCTCCTTCCTCTCGTCCTGGTTCATCTGCTGCTGCCGGCACTCCGAGCTGCAGAAAGCTGTGTCCCCCCTGAAATTGAACCCACAATTTAGCTCCCAGAATCGCGATTCCAAAACCCATCAACGATCAAAAGGTTTTGCGACCCGCGAGGTCGTTGAAATCGAGAAAAACAAACGCGCACACCAACTGTTCGACGAAATTCCCCAAAGAGAAAAAAGTTGAAGTTTTGAAATTTTTTTTTTTACTCACCGGTACATGTAGATGTCGCGTCCGGGGACGAGGCGGCGCTTGCAGAGGCCGCAGGATCGGAGGAAATTGGACTGCGACAGGTCCGCGGAGTGTCTCCGGCTGGGCCTCGGCGACACGAGCGAGGTCAAGAACCGTTGATCGAGGCCGTTGGAGCCGTCTCCGGCGACGGAGACGGGTCTCTGGGAAAAGGGGTTTTGTGGGTCCGTCGCCGGAGCCTCGCCGGCGGGGACGTTGAGGTCGAACATGAACTCGGTCATGCTGGTGGTCCTCTTCATCGGAGGGCGAGGCCTCTTTCCGAGCAACATGGTGCTCTGTTTCTCGGTGCTCTGTTTCTGGGTTTTGGAGAAAAAAAAACAGAGCAGAAACAGAGAGAGACGGAGGAGAAGTAAACGAAATGGAGTGGAGGATTGGGAGAAGATAAAGGGAGAGCCAGAGACCCAGGAGCGAATCTGGACCGTCCGTTTCTTTTTATATTTGGGGTGTCTATTTCATTTCCCTATTTGTTTTCCTTTTTAAATTCATGAAAGTAATGTTATGAATTTCTTTTTTAATTTCTTGCTTTTTATGTATTGGTAAATGTAAATTTGTTTTTTTGGGGGAGCATTGGATTCTGATAGTTCCTCCAATTGCAGACATGAAGTGTACTATAGTGAGTCAGATTACCCCACCAATGTTGAAACAAAAAAAAATAATTAATTTCTGTCTTAACATTTATTTTTAAACACCATATATTAAATTGTATGTGCTCATTTCTTTAATATAACTTTTTTTGCAATTAATTATTTTATGAATAAATGGTACATTTTGTTACCCTACTCAAAATTTTATTTGTTGGATGATGAAATTAACACTGTTAGCTTTAAATTTTTGCTCAATTGAAGATTTAGAATTTTGTTGAGGTGAAAGATGATTGCGAGCAGATTAAATTGTAAGTTGATATGATTTTAAAATAGGTAATTGTAGTTCACGTGATTTAAATTATAGGTTTTAATTATCCCGGAACGTGTAAACACACAAGAATTAGAGTTGAATGAATGGTACGATATCTGCGATTGAGCTGCCCGAACTTGTCGGTGAACTGGCTTTTGTTATACCGGTGTTGTAAATGGCAGCCGTCATGACCTCGAAAATCACATGGATGCAATGCCGTGGCGATTTGATCATTTTAAGCTGTTTCTGTACTAATTTGAAGTAATTTTAGACCGATTTTAGCAGATTATGTCCAAACTAATTAAGTTTTTTTTAAAATTTAGAAATATCATATCTTGTAGCATAATATGTATTTTTATTACATATTTAAACTATTCATATCAAAAAAAATAAAAAATAAACTCCGAAATTACATGTCCACACTATTATAACATCGTGCGACATCTACAACCTTTTTATACCTAATTTTTTTAATGATCCTATTTTGACACGTTAAATATTCTCACATGTTCTGTTAACCCTATAAGTTACCTTATATTAAAAATTAATTTGTTGATACACGTACCCTTTTATTAGTTACAAACTTTTGGTAACTAAATATTATTTTAATTGGATCTTTATTTTAACTTCAATTTGTGATTAGAAAATTAAATATGTTAGCACACAATAATGTATTTTTCCCGGTATGTCCTTTTACCGAACAATATAAACCAATCAAAAATTTTAAGAAAACAGATAATCCACAATTTTTAAATTTTCCTTAACACAATTATCAGTAAATAACAAAAACCTTAGTGATTGGATGGAGGCGATTATGAGGTTTGTCGTGAATAGTGATGTTGGGATCAAATTAGTGACATTAATTAGTTTAGGGTTGTTGCCACAATTGCTTGATCGTGATTGGTTAATGTGCAATACGACGTGTCGTTTTCAGGAATAGCGTGCAGGTTGGAGCAACTAGGTAGGCACCTATTGTGGGAGGTGGTCGGAGACATGGCCTCACTTGCTTTTAATTAATCAACATTAATTAATATTAACAACTTGTTTTAATCTTTACGATTAAGGTTTTGATGCACGTGAACCTCTGATAATATTCTCCTAACACAGGTGCACCACTCGGAACTCAATTTAGGATTTTGAGATCCTAGGGTTGAGTGTATTGATTTAATTAATATTTATAGGGATTTTGTTTGTGTAGCAATAAAAATAATTAGGGAAGAAAAAATAAATATAGGCATATTCAAGACCAGGAGGTAAGTGTGAACTAGTGGGAACTGTTGCTCGCACGTATTTTCTTTATTAAGTCATGTGTTCACATTATTATGACATTTATTTCTATAACGTTGAGAAAATTGTGTAACGAGGGGTCCTCGAGTGTAACAAGAGGAGGTGAATTTTTCTATACCCAATCAATGACTATGTCGAGGAAATGGTGTAACGGGGAGATCCCCAGGTGTAACAAGAGGTTATAAAGGGTTATAAAAATAGATATCATAATAATATAAACACCACCAGGTGACTGTTTATGAAAATAAATAATTTAATAATGAAAACACACGCGCAGGTGTCACGACCTAGTTAGTTCGCACGAGTTCGCACAGTGTAGTTTGATTCACACAAGATCACGCCTATATATATATATATATATATATATATATATATATATATATATATATATATGGTGTGTAGGGGGAGGCATTATGGACCCGAAATCGATTCTGAACCGAGAACTAAGTTGAACTTTGATTAAAATTCGAGAATCATATATAATAGTTCGGTTTTAATTCTAGTTTTGAGGGAACCAATTAACTGCAGTTCGGTTTTTCTTATCAAATCAAGAACTGCCGGGTATACAAGTAGAACCGAACGAGTTGTAATATTTAAATTCCAAAATTTAAACATCGACCGACTTATAACATTTAAACCATGACATTCAAAATTTTTTGCCATCTTCAGTGATTACAAACTTTAAGTTTTGACGCATCAGCCAGGTCTAAAAAAATTTAATTCAAAAAATAAATCAAATCCAAATTAAAGACTTTAAATTAACCAGTTCTAATTAGCTGAAATCGGACAATCGAATTAAAATCAAACAGTTTAAAGTTAAATCGTCCTCTCATAAGCAGTTCGATCTGGTTTCGAAACTATGCCCACCCCTAATCTCATGACACTCCAAACATAAAGGAAGAGAACAAGATTGATTAAACACAAATTCACAAGTATCAACAATGAAATGGCAAATATTTAATAGTTATTATCAACCACAACAAAACATGATATTGAGAAAATGTGGTCCCTAAGCTAAGCTGCCACAGTCAGTACAGTAAATAAGGACAGCCCTACTGGTTGGTTCATTTATTTCACCTTTTGATTTTTAGTAGACCATAGTACAAAGTGGTCAATGCACAATATTATTTTCATATATATATATATATATAATGTTCTTGAAATATCTTGAATTATTATTGCTAATGTTAACTTATGAAATTGATAACTTGTAATGGTCACATCTCTTGAAATATATTGAAAATATGGGATCATTAACAAAATGGTTAATATTGTTAAGCAAAAGTTGTTGCTTAGGAGGCAAGTAGATGATGTAAATTGTACATTTCAATGGTTTATTGTTTGCTTCCACAACATCGACGGATTGTGGCACAATCTCAAGCAAAATGTGCCATATCTGATCGATGCAAGCAAAACAAAAAGCTTGAAGAGGCATCGAAAGCATGCACAACAATGGCATCATCAATTTCTGTCGGATAGTATACGCTACTAGATTTTTGACACATCATACATGATATGCTGCCACAAAGCGTAGCGTTAAGAACGGTGTTCATCCTTTTATCTCAGCGAAATTGAAGTCTTATTGAAGATAACTGGTAAAATTTCTAAGAGGGAAACAAGAGTTAGATTTACATCGGGTAATAAAATTACCATAATATATTGAAAGTGAAAGTGAAAGTGAGATTAAAATTGAAAAGACAATAAACCGATCACTAATGAACCTTGAAGATGAAGATAATGACACTCCTATTCAGTGTCGGTCCAAAATTTTGACCGAGACTTCGATGATTCATTCCCTTCATTGTTGACTTTTCTAGATTTAGGCTTGTGATTATGATGCAATTTGTTGATTGGGCATGATCATCAACAAAGGGTTGAAGGGATCGGAGATTTGTTGCGAGGCAGAGAACCCCTCCCCGTCGCCGGTGATAACCACATAACACAGAACATGCACTTTTTTATGGCCATCAACTCAAAATATGCATCAGAACAAATTGTTCAATACAGGAGCTCGTGTTGCTGAATAGAAAATAACTCATATCATGCTCAACTAAATTGAAAATAGTTAAAGTAACGTCTAATTAAGTTTTTGTAAAATAAAAAATAATTCTGACGAGAAAAAAAGAAGTCGTTAAGAGACCTTCCTGGCCCTACCATAAACAATCTAAAATACTTTTTCAAATCCACTCACATTCTCATCTCATTCCAAGAGAGTGACACAACCCATTGCACGGATCGGAGGTGCCGATAGTAGGGTTGAAGAATATCATTCATATGATTCCGAACCTTTCATCTACGCTCAAAACATATACAGATTGCAGTAAAATTACACAGTTCTTAAATTTAACAATCTATTTACGACGTGCGTGTTTGAGCTCGTGTGAGAGCTTGCTTTGCCTCGATTGTTTTCCTTTCCCTTCAAGCTTTCGATTTCCTCAAGCCATCTTCCACTATTTGGCCTTTCTTTGATGAAAATCTTTCTATATATATATTTTATTATTACAGATTTCATAGTTGTGTATTGTCAAAGTTTGACTGAAAATTATCTCTTATAAAATCAAAAATCTTGTAGTCCAATAAATATTCTCATAATAAATCAAAGACAATTTGATGATTATATTCATGATCAATTAAAAAAATATTCTTAACTTCTTAACCCAACTTTATTACAAACTTAACTAGTCCCTTATTCACTCTAATGATGTTTATTTTCAAAAATAAACTCACATTAATCATAATAAACACACCCACATAAGTCTAGTCTTGGCTCATAAATTGATTCTCCATGAGAACATGTCTCCTCAGCCCAGAAACATGCACATTTTTAATATAATCTTCCCAATTTATGCTTCCCACATTAAAATTAAACTTCTCCTTTTCCTCTTCGGACATTCCTTCGAATAATTTTTCAGTATTGCTGATATCAAATCTGCACGTATAAATATTTTTTTTATCAGCAATAACCGCGAATGAATAAAATTAAAATATTTATTATAACATAGTAAATAATTTTCAAAATTACCTTCCTTTGTAGAACATGTATGGCTTGTACAATTTAGCCAAATACTCAATCTGTTTCATCCATCTTTTTTCGTTCGATTTCGGAGAATCCGATACGATGTTTTCAAGGCCATCTCTCGAGATGGTATCGGAGAAATCTTCGAAGGAGTCGAAGGTTTTGAGAGGCCCGACCTTAACGGTACCGCCGTCGGTCGGGTTGACGTACGGTCGCGAGTTGAAGTGTTCTTGCACGAACCTGAAAAGATCTCGGAAACGAAGTGGATTTGCTACTGAGGATCCGACATGGTACACGGTGATGTCGTCGTTTGATTGTCGCGTGGATCCGTGTTTTGCTATCGCTGCTATGATTGCATTCGAAACTATGTCTACCGGTATCTGAAACCAACCCGAACGATATATTTATTTAGTCGTGTGTAGTCTGACCAGATATATATTTATCTATTTTTTTTATATTTGGGTTTAAAATTTTTAACAGTTTTATTGTGAACATTATTGAACTTTTACAAGTGGGTTTGTGGAGAATCTACATTTGGATCGACTATATTATCATCATTTTGATAAATAATAATCATTTTCTATGATGTAAATTAAGAACTCGTCTCGGCTCTTATGTTACATCACTTTAGTATAGTTGTCACGTCGATAATTCCCTAAATATAAAAATGATGTGGCGTGGTTAAGCTTACTAAATCCGCAACGCCGTTTAGGTTTACGGGGAAAACTGGTAGCTCTCCCATACCATACTTCAAAACTATCGGATCAAGCATCCTGCATCGACAGAAATCAAAATAACACTTATTTTACAACAGAAAGAGAAATTGTTTAAGCGAAAGAAAATTAATACACATTCAATCGTTACCTATATCCTTGAATCCAGCCGGGGAAGGGCTCTTTCATAGTGCTTCCAACAATGCTGGGTCGAACTATGACGACGGGCACATCGCCCCTCAGGCTGTGTAACATCATTTCTCCCATCGCCTTTGTGAACGTATATGTATCTTCCCACCCGAACATGTTTGCCCTAAACAAAACAAGTCGTATATTTTGTGAACGCAACGAAATCAGTTAAATATCAATATGTTATTGGTAATACATACCTGGCATGGCCCAAGTCCCTCGTTTTTCGAGTCGAATTGAAGGCTTTGTTACTATCTTCGGAGGCGAATCGAAGTTCACCTTCCACGTCCAATTCCGGTGGTACCTCCGACGATCTTTGTAAATGTTGGTCGCCGGAAAGATATTTCTCTCTTGCTATAGAGTCTCCCATAATGAATGGTTTTTCCATTACTTTTCCTTGTCTTGTTCCATTAACATATGCTAATTTATGAAAATTGAATAAAAATAATTAATCGTGACTTCCAATACGAATTTATTTAACATTCAATACATAAATTCCAGGTTATATAATGTTTAGTTTGGAATTTTATTTGAATCAATTTTTAATACGATGTCAAATATCGGAACTGAATTTGGATTTAGGCATTCACGCATCTATATCATTTTAATTAGGGTCAGAGTTTTGTAAGTTTGACAAACTCGTGAGCAAGAGTAAATATTTATTAATACTAATTAATTCAGTGCATCCATGCAAAATTTATCAACTTAAACTTTTAAATGTTGAAATATATGAGATATTATTATGTGAAAACAGATCGGCTCAAACTCCTGATTACTGATCATGCACAACCTCTTTAGACCACTACGCCAAATACGCTTTCACAAATGATGTCTCATTTATGTTTTACACGATATGCCTAATTTTTTTAGGCGATGAGTAACTAATAACTTAGGCAAATATACATTTTTTTAGTTACAGAATTAATGTACTAGAATAAAACTATGCAATACCTGTTGATACATGGAGGTAGAGTTTAATTTGTGGACACCTCCTTGCAAATTCTAGAAGGTGGCAAGGGCCTTTTGTGTTTATATTAATGGAACCATCGTATCTGAAAAAATTAAAATGTAAATTACATTTCAAACATGTTTATTAATTTCTTGTAAATTTTTTGAAGGGTTTATTGAAACTAATTAATTAATTACTTACCTTGCATCAAAGGTGGTACTAGCTGCAAAATGAACAATTACGTCGACCTTTTTAGCAATTCGAGAGGCCAAATCTTGCGAAAACCCGAGGTTTGAGTCACGTATATTTCCATTTATCGGAACCAGCTTGCTCAACATAAATTTTTCATAAGATTTTCCATGAGTTTCTTGAAGAACTTTGAACAAATCATCGTATATTATCTGAAAAAATAATACACATTATGATGAAGTGCAGCTGAAAAAGTCGGTATGCAGAAGTTAGAGTATCTGGAGTTATCTCGAAAGTGTCGGATTTGAACAAAAGACTAGTGTTTTCCGGGCATAAATGGAGGTCTGAGTCAAATTCATGGATTTGCCATGAGATACGACTAATTTCGGCCATTGGAGATCATCTAGAGGGTCAAAATCGCAGTTTCTTAAGTTTCAGACAGTTTTTGCAATTTTAATAATTTGTTTTATTTTCCAATAAGTTTTTTTATTTTCCAATAAGTTTAGAATTTCCTTTTCTACGATGATGGTATGGCTAGATTTTACCTATTTAAGCACTCTTATAGGTTTATTGTTATTTAGTTTTTGAAGTTTAATAAAAAAATCGATATTTCCCTCAAATCTATCATCTCCAGTATTTGCTGCATTACATTAAAACCGTGGTTTCTCACGTACGCTGCATCACATTAAAATATAACCTTATTTCTTCATTTATCACAGTTTGTTTACTTAAGAAGTTCACGTATTTTTAAAAAATCATCAATAATTTATATATATATATATATATATATATATATATATTGATCAAAGACATTTTAGTTTTAATATACTTTGAAATATAAATTTTAAATTATTTAAACAAATTATTACGTTGTCAAGCCATATATAGCTGATTTGAAACATTCAAATTACACGAGACTTTGTTACCTCTCTTTTTTTCCCTCTAAATTTATGATATAGTATAATAATATAAAATAACAACACAGAATTATAATATTCGTCAGTACCTAACACTTAAATTTGCCCTAGTTAATTATATGTATATGGTTTTTTTTGAAGCAAGACCTGACGTTCTTATTAATTCAAATCATGACATATATGGTACACTAGTAAGAGAGTTCGGGAATGATCCGCTCGCATACTCACAATCAGAGTTCGAAAGAGCCATTAGCGGACGAGTTACCTGATCGTCTAACAAATTAATATAACTACAATCTTCAAATTTCAAACAATAATGATTTGGCGGCTTAGTTCGCAATATATAGACCTAAGTATTAATTTATGTATATACACAATCTTTGATCACCTCTAATTTTATAGTACTATTTTAACGTGAATTTAAACTCTAGCTAGGTATGGGAGATTGCTTCATACATATGAATTATAATTAATGAAACATGTTAAAGTTGTCAAGCTTTCAGTATTTTGTAATAAACCATTTATTTGTCACATAAAACAACATAAATTAATTAATAATATAATTAGATCTTACTTCACTCTTCAATCTTTGCATTATAGCTTCTTCATTGCTTCCTCTGATCACGAGATACAACTTCCCGACGTCAGGTGTTTCCCGTAAAATCTTTTCAATAGCCACTATACGCACATAATATCATAATTTAAATTACGATAAAAATATCTGAATCGAAATAAGTTATTGAACAAAAGAGCTGTGAACCTTTTGCACAAAACCCGGTTGCGCCAGTTATGAGAAGCTCTTTTCCTTGGTAAAACCGTACGATGCCAATGCCATCGCCGCGTTGAACCGTCTCCACGGTTTTTGTGATTGGTTCCGACAAGCGACATGTAGCCGATAATTTCCTAACCCTAGCACTATATTTTCCGGCGGCGACTCTGGCCGTCTTTTTGAACGTTAAACTGCTCGGCCGGCGATGAATCGAAGTCACGAAATTATGTTGTGTGGCTAAAACTGAATTTGGGTGGAAAAGAGTCGACATGATGTTGTGTATATACGATTTTTATTGCCTAGCAAAAGAGAGTTGTGATGAAAATGAAATGTTATGTTACTATTTATAGATAATTAATTAATATGTGGGTTGTGATTGGTTCATTTATTTTCGTAACCAAGAAATAAATGGTTACACACACATATTATCACGTGACAGAAGGGCAAGAACTTGATCGAGACTGAACCGAAATATTAGTTAGAGTAAATGAGTATTGTTGAATAAATTTAATTATAATTAATGCTGATTATTGCTCATTTAAACACTAATTTTCTTTTTTTGGAACCTAACTATTTTTTCCATCTTCACATGGTTAAGTTTTACATTTAAAATCATATAAAATGACAATTACATCTCCAAAAGTTTTAACGAGACTATGCAAATAAGGATTGTGTTTTTTTCTTTGTTTTTGGTTTTAGAACTTTGGAGATATCGTCTTGTTTCTCTCCGCAATGACTCTAAAATAATTTATGTACTTGTTTAATTTTTTCCCACAAAATTAAATAAACTTTAAAATAACGAAAACAACAACAATGTAGTATAAATGGAGAGGAGACTTGTCGGAGTGTATCGCCGGAGACAACCCACTTGCCTCAATAAGATAAGCTTATAAATTTAATGAAAATTTTGATGTATAATTATCATTTTATATGACTCAGTAATAAAACTTAACGGTGCTTACAAAAATAAAAAAATGAAGTTAGGGTACCCAAAAAAGAATAATAATAATAATAATAATAATTAAAAGTGAGAACTGACTATAGTTAGAAGTAACGTATACCGAAACTTTCCCTACTAGTTATCCAAAGGAGAGTTAACAATAAATTAAAAAACGATGAATAACTTCACTAGCTCAACATCTTCCATGAAGAAGAGTCGGCATAATTAGTTATATCGTACTCGATGCAAATGAACGTTATCGATACTCGAGGTTGATTAAGGCGACGACGTCATGATGACATCGTCGTCGCGGAATAATGTTTATACAAAAGAAATTTGGATTCAAAGAAGCATCGTGATAATTTTATTTTCCAAAAGTTTAAAAGTTAATAGAGTTAAATTTGGACGGTACAACAAATATAGTTAATTGCTTTAAAATCTTATCCTTCTAAATTTCTAATCTATAGTGTTGTATATTTAAAACTAATTAATATTGAAACCCAACCCATCTCTCAACTACGAGCTATAGGGTTAGGCATGAAAGTATATATTGGGTTCGGTGGTCTAAAATGTTACTATATACTTTCTTTTTCTATAAGTTTGGCATGAAAATGTTTTTAAGTACAAATTAGTTGTATATATATATTGAATAACGAGCACATGGAAGAAACTTAGACACGAAAAATTTAATGGTTTGTTTGTTTTCAAATTAATGTGATGCTTATCGTAGAACGGATACAATGGGTGTTGGAGGAGCCGATCTCGATTCGTTGAATATTCTGTTAATGCTCGTTATAATTTAGATCGAGTTGAGTTCGAGCTCGATATTTGAGTTTGTTTGGTAAACAAGTCGGGATCGAGTCTGGTCTTTCGAGACTCGATTGACTTGTGAGCCGTCTCGTTTAATATTTAATTGCGTAAACTCGTTCCATCGTGATATCGCTTTGTTCACGAGTCGAGTCATGTCCTGCCAAATTAAGGATCGATTCGGCTCGTTTACCCCCACTACTATGAAGGTAGTCGATCACAGTTGTGATGACCTTGCCAAAAATAAGTGTTATCTGACTTGTTTTACTAAGAGAGTCTACTGAACCAAGTCTTTTATACCTAGCGTTCTATAAATGATTAATTATTAAACGATTATGTAAAAAACTTGGGATTAATTGGATTAGTGAGAGATTTTTAAAACACTGCTCGTATCATTATTGGAGAGATTGGGTCTATGTGAATCTATTATTATTTTTGAAAATTAAAATTTTGATACATTTAAAATTTTGCGTTTATAATTTCGATACGCTCATATTTTACTTTACTATTTCCACGTACTTAACTCACAAAGACAAATTTCATTTGATAAACAAAGACAAATTTCATTTGAAAGACAAATTCGGCGTTGTTGGTACATTTGAGTGACTTTGAGATGATTTCCAAAATAAAAAATTTAAGAAAGTACTGCGCACATGCCAATTTTTGAAAAGATCAAATCAATTAAATGGCAGTATAGTCTTTTTTATGTATAAAAAACATTAATTTCACAAGTACAAAATTACATTAAATTCTATCTACCCATAAAACTCTAATAATTTAATTTTAGTTTTCTTAGCATACTTTAAGTTCTCACTATAGTAAACACGGCGTGTTGAAAATAGAGAACCCCCGATTGAACGACGGTGGAGCGTCGTCTTAAAAGAGGACCTATCTGGCATCTCTGGCAAATGACCTGTAAGCCATTACTAATTTCACTACACAGACAAGCTAAGAATCAAATACATTCATACAAGTTCCATAACTTCCTACAAGAAGCAATATTTATTTTTCCACAATACCAAAACAACATATCACTTTTTCCACATAAATAAACTGTAAGAAAAAATACATAATCTGTACTGTACACATCTTGTGTTCCTTCACTGATTTTTCTTCACTTTCTGTGCCAGTGTTGGATGTTAAAGAAAATTCAGACAAATGAAAGATTATAGATGCATGTACAAACAAAGGAGCTAAGCTATAATAATATTACTATTCTCCGAGTGCCTTTTAGCTCTTGAAGATCATCATCATCATCATCATCATGGCAATTCCATTTCCACCAATTAGTGAGTTAGCATTTCACAGTTGAAACTCTGCAGATTCTTTATCAGACAACAATCAACAACCTTCAAAACCCACAATCAATCTCTCTTTCCAACAACCATAGCAGAACAGATCTCTCTTCTTCCGTATGATTTGAACCATAGCGTACCTGGATTGATCGGCCAGTCGATCTGTGTCATCGATGAATCGTCTGCTGGTAGGAACTTCCAATCCTAGCCGGGCCTCCTCCTCCTCTGTCGTCATTCATTCTTATCGTTTTCTGCAATGGTGCTTGCTCCGGGTATGTTGGATTCCATGGGTATTGTCCAATCATCTATGGATTGCTCCGGCTTTACCTTAAACCCCTACCCGATGGCCTGCCAGAATTGTGAGCAAGCGCTCGAGGCACGTTGAACTCCTTGGGCAGGGCTTCCATATCCATGTAACAGTTCCTGGCTTTGGCGTCGTTGATCAGCGCCGCCCAGTCTTCAGATTGCATCAGAGCATTCGCATTCCCCATGACCTGTTACAAGTATTAGCACCATTAGTGAGGCTGTGGAGGTGCATATAGGAATTGAAAATGGAGGAAGAGAAGAGAAGATCATACCCAAAGTGCCCTTCTTGCTCGAGTAAGGGCAACGTTCATTCTCCGGATGTCTGCAACAAACCCAACCCCGTGGCTTGAAGCGCGCACACAGGACATGATAATGACATCGCGTTCTTGACCCTGGAAAGCATCTACTGTGTTGATGTAAATATCTTTTCCGTCTTCTGACTTCATGACATCCTCAAATTCTCGTTTAAGGCATTTGAATTGCAGCTTGTATGGTGTAATGATGCCTACAGTCTGTTTCCTCACGCCTGCAGATTTCACAACTCTCTGGAGATGCTCGTACAGGCGAAGACAGAATTGCGCTTCGTGTATGTTCTGATACGAAACAGATCCGCCTCTATGTGACTCCCTCCCATGCGTGATATCAAAGAATACATAAGGCCTAAGTAAAGGATCCTTGTGATATATTTCATCGGGTAAAGCTGTAATGCTCTCACTGTCGGTAAGGCGAGCTTGATAAAAGTACCTGGAAGGAAAATCCCGGATTTGAGGATGCATCCTGTATTGGACGGACAACAGCATAGTCGGGCATCCAGCAAGCTGGAATCTTTCAAAGAGGCTTCTACTGTACAGCAAGGTTCCTGCTGCCTTGCTGATAACAGTTGCGGGAAGCTGTTGCGGATCCCCAACAAGAACACATCGTGCTGCGCCAAGGGAAAGGGGAGGAAGGATTGCCACTTCACTGGCTTGTGCGGCTTCATCAATAACTACCATATCAAATCCATGGGTAAGACGAGAGAACAGCTTACGACCACTGCTTGAAACAGTAGTGAAAACAATCTCGGCCTCATTGGCAAAACTTGCCTCTAGATTGGCACGAGCTTCCTCCATGTTAAAGTTACCTCCAGGACGGAACCTGCTTTCTAAAATAAGAAAGCGTGACATCTCAACCAGAACTTTATCCCTGCCTTCAACTGCTTCCGCAAGTTTCTGGAGCATCAAGTCTCTGTTCTGATCACGAGCCATTAGGACATCAGGGTCAACACCAACCGATCCTTGGGAACGGACATCTGCAGCTGTTGCAGTAAGTGTTCTTTGAAGACGGGCTATAAGCTGTGCAAACTCAGCTTCACGAACTCGCAAGTGGCGCATCCATCCATAGACTTCATCCCGACTCTTCACCAAAAGCTGCTCAGTTCTCCGCTCAACAGATACTGCTTGAGCAGCACGTGTCTGTGAATCAACACCGACGCGAGCAACATCCGGCCGATAAACTTTCATCTCGCCATCAATAAATCCACGATCAAGAACTCGGGCAAGAAGCTCATCAGTTGCAGCATTAGAAGGTGCACAAACAAGCATTCGAGGTTTTGGACAAAGTTTGGGAAGTGTACGAAACAGATTTTGGTCCATGTTTTGAAGAAGCTCATCAATTGAACCCGTGGGAACATTTTCTGGGCTGCTCTCGTTTTGCTTATAGCTTTCAGGGGCTAGTTTCTTCAGTAATGCGGCGTAGTAATGTTGATACTGAACCAAATGGATTACATTTAGCATTCCCCAAACTGTGTGTGTCTTACCTGTTCCTGGAGGACCTTGAACAAGTGTAAATGGCCATGGATTCTTTGTGGTCCCACTACTAGTGCCAGCTGCAGTATGCATAGCTGCCCATTGAATGGCGCCCAATTGAGGTCCATTGAAGCTCTTATGCAAATGATCAGTAAAGTTCTGCGTAAAACATTCAGGCATAGCAGGAGGTGGTTGCTCATATTTTGGGAAGTATTCTGGACTGGGCTGAAGGATTGCATTTTGCATCTAGAGAAAAGGAAAATTTTCCATTAATTTGTTATACAAATAAAATATGAACTTGAAAAGAATAAACCACTACATAATATCCATTACTCACCTGCGCATTAAGCCGGCGAAATGCATGCAAAGCAACATACTCCCGCTGTGTTGTTGCAAGAGAACCAAGCACAGTTAAAAACCAAATGCCTTTAGGTTGAAGTTTCCTCAAAATATGATCATCGGTACTACAGAAAAAGGTTAAAAGCAGGGGTGCATAAGAATTGTACAAGAAAAATATGGTACTGCAAGTAAAAATAGATCGGGCATTAAATAACTATGAGATTGAGGAGTCAGAACCAACCTGTTGGGATCATAAGAGTCCCCAACATAAAAATGGAGGACAGCTCCAGGAGGATCGCGAGTATCAACAGGGATGTACCTCCTAACAGTACCGGCAACGCGTCCACTAATCTCAGGATCCTCCCCGTCTTCAACAGATGGGTTGTTGCTCCGCTTGGTTCTGACTGCTGGTTATAATGGGTTTGCATGAGAAAAATTAAGGAAAGAGAATTTTAGCTAAGGCAAAAAGGAATCTGTCTTGCACAAACCTGGTCCAGGCTTGGGAGAAGAAAGAATCGCTACGTCTCCTTCCTTAAATGCCCACTTACACTCATTAGCTGAAATGACTATCACATCATACCATCCTGAGCAGCAAAAACAATACAAGTACACAAAACGAATGACGCTTGAACCAATCCCGCAGCAGCAACTAGAATTATCGATAACATAAGGATATATTGCATGACAATACCTCCATTTTTAGAGGATGCGGGTCAACAGAAATTCCAATTTTACATAATGCAATGAACTACTACTAGCTTGCCCAAAGTCTATTTGTACACCAGCAATTCATCCTTTGTCTTTTCATAACACACTCATAAAATTATGAAAGGTCTCTGTATTGTGGTGTGTGTATGTACATATATATATACCTAAGTGAAAGCCTTTTGTTACCATAGTACACTTAATCAGTTGTGGAAGTACTGAAAGTGTATGCAAACATATCATAGATGACTAGCTTGCTTTTTACCAGGGCATTTAACACCCACAATCCCTTGGACAATTTGCAACCACCCCAAAAACAATTGTAGGTGTAGTCTTGTCAGGAGCATGGCAAAATGTAAACCAGCCAAGTCTCTAGGCAATTAGCTAGTCCCATGCGTTAATTTCAGAAATGCATTATCGTAGATAAAACTTAATTAGTAGTAACGATTAATACCTCTTTCTCGCCTCTCGATGCTCCTTAAGCGGACCATTACATGTGTGTCTCTGGAAAATGTTTCAGTTAATTCTTCCCAAGTACTGTAAAGTTGTGCTCGACATTCCTCAAAAAGCAAAGGCTCAAACACTCTGACATACTCTTCAACTGACTCAAATGAACCAGGAACACGCTGGAGTTCTGCATCCTCTGATAATCAACAAAAACAGTTTTAGAAAGATAAACTACTACTAGGAAAAAATAAGCTTCCAGAAGGACAGGAACAAGAAATAAATCGTGTAGAAAAATATAAAAAGACTCAAACTAAAATCCAATATACATTCATAAACTAACAATTAATACCATTGCCAGTCAGTAGAAACTATTTCGTAGAAAACTTCCAGCAGCATGATCCAATCAAAGAAAAAGTTCAAAGTGATGGGTAAGGTTATCCAGATCCCTCTTATCTTTTATGTTTTAATCAACTAGGAAATACAAGGGAAACAGCAGTATAATTCACAAAGAAGAATTCAGTTTAACATCTAAAATTATCAACCCCCTTTCCCCCACAACACACACTCAGTGACAGGGATATCCTCCATCCAACAGGCTCTCCTGACAGATGGATGCACATCACATGTAGCAGTACGAGTCCAATCCAATATGCTTAGGCCTGACCAATGCAAATATCAGCTTTCACTCATTCAAAAGCTAATGTAATAATCATAGTTCAAATCACAGTTCAACAATTTATCGCTCAATAATCAACCTAAGTAATATAAACAAACCCAATATTAACAATTATCAGTAAGGAAATGGCAAAGATAACAGCAAACACAGAATAGCCGACTGAAAGATAAATATGTCACACCAACATATTAGCATTAATACCTGGGTTATGCCAAAACTTCTTATTGGTCACTTCCCGTATAAGGCGTTCCACCGACGAATCTTGATATGAGGTGCTGGTTACACTTTGCTTCTTGACAGAAAGATGCTTCTTGTTCCCCAACTTTGGATCTATGTTGGTTTGACCAGTCAAAGCTGGTTTCCTAGTTGCTGGCTGTGAGTTCTTTGGCTGCCTTGTATCAGTGGGCTGCTTCCATGAACTTTGCCTCGGGACAGGCAGTAGAGATACCTCTGTAGATAGATTGGTGTCACCATTTAACCTCCTAGGCTTTGCTAGTAGTCCAGAACTCATATCTCCAGTACATTCAACTTTGGGTTCACTGAAGTTCACAATGGTGTTTCCTTCATCAGAAGAAACATCTTGTTTGGGATCCATAACTGTAGGCTGAATCTGCTTCTCTCCAACACGTTCAGCAGGCAGAGGAGTAGTTTGGACATCTTTGATGATACGCGTTGTAGCAAGTGCTGGAAAGTTCTGCCTCCTCGGAGTTGAAGTTTTAATAGGACCAGCTTGCTTGACATCCTCTAACTTAAGAAACATGGTCTGTCTATTACGTTTCTTTCCTAGCATAGCCTCTTTCTGATGGTCAACTTTCCTCTTTATAGAATTACTGGCATACCTGAGTGCATAACTTGGATCGGCAGCTTTAACATGTTTTGCAATCAAACTATGTTCATCCTGACCATCTACAGATAAATCCCCTTGGCCATTGCTTTCTAAGTTCCTCATATTGTTTCCCTTCAGACCATCAATATCTGAATCAGATTTTAGTGAAGTGTGGCTGTTAATTTCTTCCTTCACGAGTTCAGAACTTTTATTGTCATCACAAGAAACACCCTGAGCAACCAAACCATAAACATCGCGATTGGACATGCTGTGTTCATTTGAAACTTTGTCCTGCTCTTGGAAGCTACTGCTTTCAGTTATGTCAGCAGCACCCTCAGCATCAGACCATTCTCCTTCTTCTCTGTCCACAGCTTGACGATTTGTGGAACTGAAGATTACTGGTGACGTTTCTGCCTGACCATTACCCACCTTAGATAGTAAAGCAACCTTGGGAATCTGATACCCTGCTCTCTTCTGGTCGACACCTACATCATGAACACTAGCAGCTTTGTGTCGAATGAAAGGCTGGAAACCTGACACAGTCGTTGCATGTGAGAACCCGTGGTTAGTTAACATATTCCGGGTACCTGTCGATGTTGAAAGCATGTCCGCAGACTGGGAATCGTTCGGTGGGCATGCCCTTTGAGGCTGGAAGCTGAAGACACCATCACTCTCCTCAAGATCAGCTTCGGCAGGGGGTTCATTAAGATCAAATAACAGCTTTCCTCGAGAATCCATCTCATATGTGAAGGCATAAAACTAAACTGTGTATCCAAAGTGTTGAACTGGCACTCTTTCTATTATCTTGTATGAATAATCTTTAATTAAATGAGTATGTCCCTGCAAATCAAGTCCCAGCAAAACAATTCACATAAAAACCAAATGGTAAGTAACAACAGCAAATACAATAAGAAGGAAAGTTGTTGTAACATAAATTCCTTGTACATAAGCCCACACAATCCTAGAACTGATTCAACCACTGAATCCAACATAATCATATTGAAAGATAAATTATGAAAAGAATGACTGAACGGCCGCACAAAGCCATTTCAAAGCATAGCATAACCTCAGAAACATGAACCCAAAATCCAATAATACCAAAATATGCAATGCCTGACCATTTCGGCAAAGCACACAATGACTCAAAATGTATAACCAATAAGAAGTTTAGCAAAGAATTGCACATGACAAATGCTATTTCCCTCAAGATATAAACAACACCTCACACAATTGAAAAAACATGCAAACACCCACAACTGATTAGATTACCCTAAACTTAAGCAAGCACTCATTGTTCACAATTTGTGTACACATTCATGCCATAAACATACTCAAATCAAACTAATTAAGGGGTAAAGAGACAGGCTCCAATGCAAGAAATGAAAATGGAAACAATCCAGTGCTCAATAGAATGCAATCAATAAAATGCTATAAACATAAACACACAAAATCAACCACCACTAAACAAGCTATAAAACTCAACCAGATGCCCTAACCAGAACCCGCTCATTCACACCAGTCCCATAAAACCCTAATTAACAAGCATATGAGCAACAACAGTAATCAACCCCCAGAACACAACCAAACACGAGATCAAAACCCATGCACTCCAATCCCAATCTCACACCAAACCACAAAACTTAGGGTTTCAACAACCCCCCACTCCACAACAAATCTAAATCTAAAGCAACAAGCCCCACAATCCAAAATGGAGGTCACAGCACAAGAAACTCCAGAACAGATCGAACATTGAATCAGTCAACACTCCCCAGTTATTCCCGATCTGTTCCAATCTCTCCATCAACTCATTTCCAACTCCAAACACATCCAATTCCGTTCCGCTCAGGAAAAAAATTACAGGAAATTAAATCAAACTAAATCGCGACTGCACAATCAAATCGAAATCGAAATCGAAATTCCTCGAGTTAAAGATCCGAATCTTTACCTCTCCGAGACCAAAATATAAATCTCCCGAATCCAGAGAACCAAGAGTAGCGAGCGAGAGAGAAAGAGAGAGAGAGAGGCTCGTAGTCGTTGTCGAGAGAGAGAAGCTTTTGAGCAAAGAGAGAATGAGAAATTATATGATGGAAGGAAAGGGCGTGGTCGCGCCTTTATATAGGAAATATCGAGGCCCCTCGCCGGCCGGGTTTTTCTCCGGCCACCGTTCCCGGCGGCGTTTAAGTCTTCCTATTTATTATCCTTCTAAATGATGTCATTTACCCACGCGAGTTCCCCAAAACGCCCTCCGCGTTCGCTCATCCGCTGTCGTTTCGAGGGGGATGGTGAGGGGCGTTTTTGTACTTTCGCTTCGTTCGGATCTGCTCGTTGGGCCTTTTCATTGGGTCAGTGGACGTGGGTCGTTAAGTTTGGGCCTCTGTCGGGCCGATACGGTTTGGAGGGTAGTATGGTCATTTCGCGCCAGACCATTACAGTTCTTTTCGCGCTGGTGACGTATATTTACGAGGCTGTCTCTATTCGTGGGTTGAATTAGGCACTGTTAATGAGATGTTTATGTATTTAAATTTTATACTAATGATAGATTAATTAATTTCATTTTTTGAAGTATAAAAAATTGTTGGAGATATAAGAAGATAACGATTATTATCACACTAATTAACAAAGAGAAGAAAGGTTTGGTGCGCGTTGGCTTCAGAAGGAGAAATTAATTACGGTATTAATTATGTTTTTGGCCATTTTCGTTGAGACTAATTATTTGGTAAGACCTATTACAATATGGGCGTAATTATTAAATTTTTGTTTACATCAACTACTCAGTGGATCATGTGTGGTAAGCCCACAAAGTTGTATTTCTTGGGCCGAAAAGCCCATGAACTCATTATTTCAAACCAAAAATAAAATAACAGTTTTTAACTTAGACACTCGAGCTCAGCTCTTTAAATATTCGGTTCGAGCTCGTTGTAATCAAGATCGAGTTGAATTCGAGCTTGATATTAAACCATTTAATACACGAGCCAAGCTCGAACCTGATCTTTTTAAAGCTCGATAAACATACGAGCCGGCTCGTTTAATATTTAATTGCTCACATATTTTATTAATTTTTAATTTTTGAGTGAATATTTATCATGAAGTTAGACGAGCCGAATCGTGTCGAGCCAATTTCGAGCTTGCTCATTTAATATTTAATGAATTATTATATATTTGTAATGAATTTTTCAATTGAAAATCAAGCGAACCGATAAGTGATAAATTAAGGGCACTCACTTGTTAATTGTTTTTCTTTTTTCCTCCTAATTATTATTGGGCTGGGATTTGGGCCAAAACACACAAAATTTATCCGGATTGACCCAAAAACGGTCGGATCTGTTAGTTCGAATAAAAAACCGACCAGGCCGACCAGTTTCGATTTCGGTACGACTTGTTTGGTTCGATTTAATTATAGAGTCGGTTCGGTTAATCGGCCCGTGAACACCCTAATTATACATGTTTTTATTGCATTGGGCCAGAAAAGGCTGGGCCCAGCATAATCTATAGTGTAGCCCAAACTCATACCACTTTCATCACAAGATCTGCATTCTAGAACAAGCTCTTAAAGTACAAGTATCAAAGTTTTGACATCTTTCTTATAAGTGATTCTTTCGCGGTTAGTTCTGTTTTGGACATGACTTTTATCTGTCGTTATATTATTCTCAAAAAATATACATGTACAAAAGAAATGCGGTGAAAAATTCCCAGTCTCGTAAGAACCAATATAGAGAACTTAACTTATGTTAGATTTTTTATACTTAACTTGTCGACATTTTAATTATTTAATAAACGAAATGTCCACCGTGTAAATAGCATATAATAATTAAATTATGAGAAAATTACATTTTTTACACCTAAATATACACTTTTGACACTTACATACCATACTCTCTGTTTTCAGTACCCTGAATTTTATTTTGGGACAGTAATTCTAAAATACCCAAAATACCCATGAATTGAACCAAAATTCAGAGTACTTCCGGGCCATTTTCCAAAAATACCGTTGAATTGAACCAAATACTCATGAATTGAACCAAAATTCATGACCATTTTTAGTAAATAAATGACCAGTTATCTCAAAATGAAACTCAGAATACCAAAGAAAATAAAATATAAGGCATGAAAGTGTCAAAAGTGTATATTTAGATGTACAAAAGTGTCATTTTCTCTTGAATTAATCGAGAACATCATGGACCAACACTAATTACTAATGAGTTGTATAGCAATAGCAATAGCCCTCAAATTTTCTTCTCCGAGGTAGGTTTCAATAATCAAGTCACGGAACGTTCAAAAAATAGTCTAAACCTAGCTAGAGATGGTCCTCTCCTATACACACACATTCATATATATAGCCACCTAAGTCGGTCGGTCCATAAATTCAACATATAATTAGTCCAAACCAACCACTTTTTTTAAACACTTAATCAATAAATCTTGTTCAAGAAGTTGACTGTCTTTAGCTCATGACTAAATTCAGACTATTTTTTCACCAAGTGGTCAAATCCAATATAGTGAAATTAACCCAAATATGTGTTAATGATTTGGTCCGTTGTGAGAAATAAAGTAGGTGGGCATGTGAACATGTATATGAAAAGTTGAAGCTAAGGCGAGAAAATTAATGAGAGCCCCCACAAAATCAAAAGCAATATCTGGAGATTTCTAATAATGACATGAAGCTGCTCTGAAAATGACCACAATTTCTTGGCTTGATCTCAAATTTCCTTGGGTTTTAGCATAGTCTATGACCTACACTCACACCTTTCCAGCTCATAAACACTCATGGAGCCACGCATCAAAATCTTGCAATTTTCATGTGATCATATATATAGGTTTTACACGTTTTTGCCAAGAATTTTTTGTGAAGTTTATATACGATAATGTTGATGAGCGTGAAGAATGTTAAAATTTAATTTATCTACGAATATGAGTGTTAATACGTGAAAAGATAACGAACTGAAAAATATGACATAAGTACGAGTAAATTTAAAATCGATTTAAATTATGATGTTACGGTAAATCATATTTTAACTTTGTAGTCAAATTAATAAGCGGTGAGTATAAAAATACTTATTTATGAATAGATGAAAGATGATTAAGAGCGTCTTCAAAATTTAATGGTGCTCTATGCATTTAAGTTAAGATAATGGGTGATTTATGTGAAGAGGATCATGAAACTAATTGAATAATTAGATGCATCAGAATTAAATAATTTTTCCACATGTGTAAATTTTACATGAATCTATCAGACAATACAAATAAAGTAAACTGATAAATATAGCAAACAAGAACACTAGTAAAACACATAATTTTAGCGTGAAAAACCTACTCAACTCAAAAAAAACTTACGAACAAAAGACCTTACTTATGAGGAGTACTCAAAGAAAGTTCATATACACATTAGAGACCACATTTGACACAAAAGATTAGCCTATCAGATGTTGAGTTCGATGGGTATATAAAGTCCCTTTATATTCAGTATTCTTCTAATTTGGGACTTCGGGCTAGCTCCCATTGGTCATTTTTCATCATATATGGGCCTCACCATGAGAGGAACCGATCATGGTTATGGTCTTATCAACTATGGAAGTATTTGACCTACTTAACTATAAGAGTATATAACATGCCTCTGATACCACTATTTGAGAGAGCACATAGAACACTCAAAGAAATCACATATACACATTACAACACATCTTTGACCCAAATACTAACACGTTAGATTTTGGGTCAAATGTGTATAAACTCTTATTATATTCAATACTCTGTGAGCCTTTTAACTCACCTATAAACCTAACATTATACTGGTATTAGTGTATAGAGCCATTTTTTTTGTAATTTAACCACATTATCTATATTTAATTTTAGTATATTTCAAAGTTTTATTTTACTTGCATGAATAAAATAAATATAATGAATGGATAAATTATAGAGTAAATTCCACATAACCACGCGTGTCTCACATTACCCCTAACTACAAAATCAATATGTGAGGTGTCTTAACTATCCAAAAATCTCACTTTACCTTTTGTTGTTGACTTTTTTCAAAATCATGTCAAGCTTTTTTGTGAAATGACGAAAATACCCTTGTATATGAAAAATTAAAATAAATATGATTTTGAATTTTTTTCTATTTTATTTTACAAAATCAAAGAATAAAAAAAATATTTTAGTATTAATTTTTTTTAAAAAAAAATTTTACTTATAAAAATATAATACGATGTTTAAAAATAAATTTTTATTTTAAAACTTTTTAAAAAATTATTTTTACTACTAACAAAATTTTATTCTTTATTTTGTACAACGAGAAAATTAGAAAAAAAAGTTTAAAATCATTTTCATTTATTTATTTTAATTTTTCAGATACAAGGGTATTTTCGTCATTTCACAAAACTTAATAGAATTTTGAAAAAAGTCAAAAAAAAAAGTAAAGTGGGATTTTTGAATAGTTAAGGCACCTCAAATATTGATTTTATAATTAATGGGGTCATGTGAGACACTTATATAGTTAAGGGGAGTTATGTAAAAGACTGGTTAAATTAGAAGACTCATTGCTATTCATATCTGTTGAATTTTGCATTCTTATTAAGATCACGAAGAGAATGATAGTTAGAATCTTTATTGAAGAAAAATGTCATTACAAGTACATAGTATCTATTAAGTTAAAATTAAGCGTCTAATCCATTTAATACGAATTTAACACATCGAAATCCTGAACCATAAGTTCAACGGCTATTAATAATTATAAAAACCAGTTACGTGCTATAGTTCTTACAAGTTACAAGTTTGATGTAACGTTTAATTGGCATGTGAGTATGTGACCATGCTTTGGAGTGCGGTCCACCTCAAATGATGCGAAACTTGAACTATTTCTGTTTTCTGTACATTTTGGTCAATGCCACAAATTAGTTTCGATGAAAATCATTTAACATATGCAAGTTGCCCACATTATATTATTAGAGTATAATTTGAGTATTAATCATATATTTTTGTTGCCATAACCATTTTTGAACTACGCGAAATTTAAGTCATATTAATATTTAACAATTTATACTTTCATGAGAATTGAATATTGCAAATGAAGTACGCATTCGAATTTTTTTATTGACAATTTTAAGCTAATATGTCGAGTTGTATACTTATTACGGTCGATCATGGGCGACGTTGGTTGACCACAGGCTACTCATGGGCGACCGTGGGCGACGTCTATTACAGACTATTCATGGGCAACGTCAGTCGATCACAAACTACCCATGGGCGACCGTGGGCGACATCGTGGGCGACCATGGACGTCCTCGTTCGACAGACTGCCCATGGACGACCACAGACGGCTCGTGGGCGACTATGGACGTTCTCGGTCAACCAAAAGTGACGTCGGTGTTCGTGGGGGACGTTAGTCGACCACAGACGACCCATTGGTTCAATTATTTACACAATAAATTGTTCATCATCGTTTGACTTGAAATTTTAAGTTAAAATGACGAGGCGTATACTTATTACATTATCATCTAGGATGATAATATCATATCATAAATATGTGAATTAACAAATCGGTTTAATATAATAAATCTGAACCTCCACGTGTCATACTTATTACATAAATGTGAATTAACAATTCGTATGTTAATAAAATTAATGGCATCGACTTACTAAAGTTGAAAAAAATGGATTAATCTTAACGAAAAAAGTAAGAGATTTAACATTCAAGTGGAAATTAAATTAGTAAGTTATTTGTCGTGTTTCATTGTCATGATTAGCTTAATACTATAACTTAATTTCACCCATGTAATCATTATCTTTATGTGACTTCTTCCTCTAAATAAGATTAAGAATCTAAGGATAAGATCCTACTCTACCTCTCATATATAAGTGTGGGCGATATTTATTTCATAATAATTATTTATTGCCCACTATTATTATCAACAAAAACATAGATATATGTTCAATAAAAACAAAAACATAGCTAGCTATATGATTATTATTATTTTATTTTGAAGGAAAGTGAATTTTATTAATTAAATAGTAATTAACTCGACATTAAGCCGGACAGTTGAAAGTATAGTTGGTGGGACATACACCTCCTCATAATCCTAGGTAATATTAATTAAAGCAAACATGACCAATTCGTGAGTCATTTGATTACAAGCAAAACAAATAACGCATCCGATAATGGGTAGCACGCAACACCGTTCGTTAATGATTCTTCCAAAGTTGTTTAGCTCGACCCGTTTAACATCATGTGGAGACCGCCACGACCTCCAACTCATACGAATAAAAAAAACTCCGTAATCTTCCTACATAGTGCTTTACATCTGCAGTAGTAATCGATAGTTCTCAGAAACCGAAAAAAATAAATTATAATTAAATATTTTATATTTTTGTTATAGAAAATGGAGATATAATTAATCTGGATCACAATAATGAATAATAATCCATAAAAATTTGCGGGGGTAAGATGATGACACGTGGCTGTCTAGAAGTGGCTGGAAGGTGATGGTCAAAGTCAAAGAAATAGAAAACGGCGAGCGTGCGAGAAAAACCGTGTAATGGTGTTGGTGGGTCCCACCGTAGCAGTTCCACTCCCGAGTCCGATTTGGCTTCTCTTTTACGCTAACTTTATTTCTCGCGAGATGATATGAAATTGCAACTTGAAATTGAAAAGGTCTCTCATCTTCTCGCCCCCTTCGGGTGGCTCCATTGTCACGTTAAAGCTCATTCTTATCGAGTTATGATTATTGGCTCAACTAATTATCTTGAGAGATAATAATTTAATTAATTTTGGTTTAATTTATTCACTTTCGTTATATATTAATTATAAATTATTTTATAATCAATAAAATATAGACTCAAGTCGTTCAGATGTAATAATTTAATATTATTACGAGCATATAAAATATTAACACATCACATTTAAAGATATTTACTTACTATATGAATATATTTTAAAATTATAATTAATCTAATATATTCTGTTAAGAATAAATTGGACCCAACTCTTATGCAAGAAACGGCCAAAAATTTCAGAATAAAATCAGTTGATTATTGGTTCATCGGTAGTTTCTTATCATTAGCTATACTTTATATCTTCATTATTTTCAGTGTGTGGCCTTTCGATTGCTGAAGTGACAGTCACATCAGTTTATACCCATCTACTACCACTTTGAGAGCACCCCCACAAACCTAAAACATAGCTTCTTTCAAAATATCGTAATGATAAAAACTATTTTAAATAAAGTTTATCCTTATCTCCCGTGAATATAATAATATTAATTAACGCTTATAATAATAATTAAATTAATTTGTGAAAATTTCATTCAAGTTGGAACTATCTAGCGGCTTGTATTTCAAAAATCAACAATTGCAATATATATGGGATAATTTTAGATACCACCCCTAAAATATACCAAATCTCACCCAACACTCTTTAAAACTAATATTCTCACTAGCATCCCCTTAAAATGGGCAAAAATCTCAGTTGTACAAAATTTATTGAAAAAAATACAAAAATATTCCTCTCCTTCACCACTCCCTCACCATACCCTCTGTCTCTCCTCCCTCCCTCCACCGCCGCCGGCGAGCCTCCCTCCAAGAACTTTGAGACGATCCTTCTCGACTTCCGGCGAGAACCACGGCGGAAAATCGAACTCGGCCTTGAAGATCTTCCCGTACTCTTGTGTTGGAAGGCCTGGACAGGGGACGCGCGGCGGGAGAGGATTGGCCGTAGGGAGGCTTGCCGGTGACGGTGGAGGGAGGGTCCGGTGGGGTAATTTTGTTTCTGGAGAGGGAGGGAGGAGAGACACAAAGGGTATGTTGACGGAGAGGTGAAGGAGTGGTAAGGGAGAGGGGTATTTTTGTCTTTTTACAATAAATTTTTGACAACTGAAATTTTTGTCCATTTTAAGGGGGTACTAGTGAGAATAATGGTTTTAAGGGGTGTTATGTGATATTTGGTATATTTTAGGGGGTGGTATATGAAATTATCCTTATATATAACCTTGCTTTGATATTATGCGAACTATATAAAACCAATACATTTGCTTAATTTAATCTATAATATTAAGTGTTTCTTTTAATAATGGGTAATAAAGCGATAACTCACTATTTACATGAGAAAATAAGAATCAATTTTGATCGCAGGATAAAAACTTGGTTGACTTAGATTTATTTTGACTTACTAATGGGAATTGAGCGTAATTATTCATAACTTGCTATTTATTTTTGTTTTTTAATACAAATATAAAGATATTTTCGTATTTTTAAATTATTACACCATTTAATTATTTTCTTGTATAAATTTCAATATATAATTTACTTATTTGTAACTTATCTTACTTCTTATTTCCATTTTTACGGTTTTATTATTTTAACATTGAAATTACAAGATTTACACATTGATTTTACTATTTCATTATTTATTTATTTCAATTTTTCAACTTCGTGATTTTGTTATAACTCAACTTCATGATTTTATTTGTATGATCACATTATTCTCTCAAACTTTTTAGTATTTCACTCTATTTCAATTTCATGTTTTAGTCGTACGATTAATTCGTTTATACTATCTCATTAATTTTGATTTCATGTTTTCAGTTGCACGATTTCATGATCCGTAAATTTTTTATATTTTTACTTTTGCGATCGTATCATTTTAAATGATGCGAATTTTATTTTTCATGAACCTAATTTTTGTTTATTTAGTTGCACGTTTCATTTTCACACGGGTCTATTTTTTTTAACACGCTTAATTTTCTTAGTCAGCTACATGTGTTCATCAGAACCCACTTAAATGAAAATGAAACTCGTTTCAAAACTATAATGGAAAATTAAACATAACTAATGAAAATGAAACACCATTTTATATTCTAATAAAACACATTATATGAAAATGGAACGTAATGGTAATGATATAATTAAATCTATAACATATTTTTGTTGGTTTTTTTTGTAGCATATAATTTGTTCAAACCGTGTTTATATCGTAATGAAACAATATTTATATCCTAATGAAACAACCAAACACACGAACAGTCTTTATTCTTGAAACAAATTTGTTTTATTATTAATAAAGTTTTCATTTATTGCATTAGTTAGTTTTACCATAATACCCTTTCAATCATTTATTTAATTAAATTTTAATGAAATCAACCTATTTATTATGACAATTGATTGCAACCATCATAGAAATGGTAATAGTTCTTATATTCTTTTGTAAATCATGATTTTTATTTGATTTCATCCATCTTTTAATATAACATTGTTTTCCCTAACTAACATTAAACTCATCTCATTCAAATATCATGCCAACTACGAACTCTGGTTTAAAACCAGAGAGCGAGCAATGTCAGCCGATAAACTACGCTCAAATTGATATCATATTAGTTATGGATGAATATACCATACAAATATATCATCTTGAGAATATATTTTTAACACCAACTAAAATATAATTTCAAATATATCATTAAAATATTAATATTTTAATATTCAACTATTTTAATATTCAACTGAGTTTAGTTAGTGTTTGAGAACATATTTAACAATTTATTTCTTAAATACAAATTTAGGGTTTGAACTTCAATGTCACTAAGTAGAGACAAATATTCATCAAATTTCTTAGAGAGTGTGAAAAGACAAAATTACTCTCAATTATTCATCAAATTTTCAAGTGAATGCCATTGGACCCTCATACTTCATCAAAACAGAGCCTCCTGCGGCGGCGATGGTTGTCTCCCGGGAGGAGGCTCGGCTCCGCCGGAGACTTGCGGTGGTGATGGCACCGGAGCAGCAGTCATATGCTCTGTTTGTGGTTAGAAAACAGAGGCGAGGTGACGAAGCTGCTGGGCAGTGAGCATCTCGTCGATCGCCGGAGCATCGTGAGCATCGTCGATTGTCGGAGCTTACCTACTGGGCTTCGTACCTGGTAACCGGAGCGACCGGAGTTGGTGGAGGTGACCGAAGTTGTGCCAAAATTTTCACTCGCCAGAAAGTGTGCCGGAAAATATGTTTCGGCGAGTGAAAATTTTGAATTCTTGAACTCATTTATTATTCCCTCTCTCCTTCTATCTTTTTTCCGGCCATTATGTGTCGGAGAAGATCGTCGAGGCACCACATTCTAACATTTTGGTCGCTGCCCATTGCCCTCCTCGTCGATGCTCGCTGCCCATCTCGTCAATGCTTGCCATTTTGTGTTGTTGAGGCTGTAGAGGAAGAACCATGGCCGGCTCCGGCGAAGAATCACCGGAGAAGACGAGAAGGAGGGGTCGAGGACGATGGGGTCGAGACGGACACCTTGGCGGAGGTGCTGTGGAGGCCTTGTCGGTCCACCATGCTTCCCATATGCCGGAGAAACCCCGACGATGAATTGCGGATAAATGCCGGTGAGGAGGGGGTGGCGGAAAAGGAGGAGAGGAGTAGTTGAAAGGGTGTCATACTTTTAAAAATTTGATGAATAGTTGAGGGCAATTTCGTTTTTTCACACTCTTTAATTGGATCAGAATTAAATCAGATTTAATTTTGATTCAATTCAGGTGAAATTTGAGTATTTGGAAATTTGTGAAGAAAATTGTCCCAAAATGAATATAAGATATGAAAAAGTAATATAAAAAAATAATAGTATTAAAATGTCAAAAATGTATATTCGAGAGCACAAAAGTATTATTTTTCTTTATTTTAATATTTATGTGAGTTATGTTCATGCCATTCTTTTACAGCCTTTATTGTAAGAAAAAATGATTAAATTCATAAATAAATCACTTAATATGATAATAAAGCTGCGCCTAATCGCCTATTCCTGCGTTCCCGCCAGAACTGACCCAATAATAAACTTAACCTGAATTCGGTCAACTAACTTAACCAACACAACGGCACTCTCTCTCAGATTCTCCACTCTTCTCCATGTCCTAAAATAAAATAATCACCGCTCACCCCACAATCACGCGACACCGAGCGTCGTGTGACTCACACGCAAACTCCTGCACATCTCTCCCAGACGCGTGCACGCCACGCACTGTCAAGGCCAGTGTCCCTGGCTCTCTCCACACCCGGCAGCGACTGGCGCCGCAATTGAAGCGCGTGTCCCACTCGCACGTGGCTTGTACTCTTCGCCTTGTGCACTAACTTCAACCCGCGGCAACTTAACCGCGGTTAAAAACTAACCCCACCGCGGTCACGAAGGTTTTTGAAGACTTCGAGGCGCTTGCACATGGCGGCTGCAGCGTGACGTCACTCTACCCCATTGGGACAGCCTCAGTCGTTGGATACACGATTAATGACGTCAAATTCATTCATCTGTACGTCATGTGTCATCCAACAGCTGTCCTTTTTTCTTAAATAACAAAAATTAAAAGTCAAATTCAAAATGTCAACTAAAATTTAGCTTATAATTCACAAAAGTATTAAAATATCAGAACAAGGCATTATTGATGTTCCCGTTTCTTGAAAATAATTATTTTCGTATAAATAATTTTTGATTCCTTTGACTGAAATAAATGCTGGTGAGAGCCTTTCTTGATTCTTTTTCTTTGGCAGGCCATCTCAATAACTTGACTACAAATACAGTAATTAATAAATTACATCATAAATTAACTTAATTTTTGTTATGAAATTAATAAAACAAAAAACTGGACATACGACTTATACCATAAATTTTTTATGTACAATTTTTTATTTTTCCGACTTGAACAACTTTATTGTTCATGTTTTATCTAACGTCAATATGTTTGTTTCCGTGAAATAACAAATAAAACAATGCATAAGTATTTAAAAAAAACGGAGCATCAATTAATAAATACATCACAACTGTCTTCAACTACCCTTCTCCTTACCCTCTAACCATATTTAATGCACTTAAAAACCCTACAATTTTTTTACCTTTGTTCAAATATTTTTTTTGGGATAAATTGTAGAAAGATTTTTTTTAAAAAAAACGAATTTGTTTAATTAATAAAGTGCAAGCAACCCGGCATTATGCTGGACAGCTGAAGTTACAGATGGTGAGACAGACCCCTCACTATAATCTCAACTATTGTTAGTTAATTAGCGCATGCTTGGCTAATTCGTAAGCCGCTTTATTACATGATTTACGGACGAAAGTTAACGAGATATTAGACCCGGGGCTGTTAGGAGGCACCTGCAGTCGAAGATAATACCCCCGAACATGTTATTTAACTGTTGTCCTTTATGGGCCTGGTTTACCACCCGAAGACAATTCGTCTCGATCCCCACCGCATTCCAGCGCTTCCCTTTCGCCTAAGATATCGCTTCCTCGACTCCTACGGCCTCCACCTCTTCGGGCTGGAGATGTCTCGTATACCGCTTGCACAACGTGTTCATAACTCGACCTTCGTGATCCCTACAGATGATACCAATACTCCAATGTCCACCCTCTGCATCTATTCCCCCATCCACGTTTATTTTTAATATCTCAGGATGTGGAGGAACCCAGACCGTTGGAGATGATGCCACCGGTGGTTCAACTCTGGAGACGTCCTCGTGGTGGTTTGTAGCTGCCCAAACTCTTCAGCACCCTTTTACTATTGCCACTACTCTTGCCGAATGGAAAACCTTACCGAAGATTTATACTTGTTTAAAATAACGAAAATATCTATAAAAGTACCCCAAAAATGCACAATAATTTATTTGACAAAATTACCCGACACATTTTATATTTGTATATTTTTTCACACTCGAAATTCAAATTTAGCAGTGACCGGTTGTTCAAAAAGTGTAAAACATCGACTGACTGCCACGTGGCGGTTTTGCACTGACACGTGTCGGCTGCACACTAGTGGGGGCTGATGGTTTGACAGGGCCTCACGTCATGGATAAGAATTGGACGTGAATAAATTAAAAATCAAAAGACAATTAAGTCAGATTAACGACGTCATTAACAGTAGGTGATTAAGGCCACAGAGTTGCTATATAAATGGTGGTGAGCCACAGAGATGAGGCAAGTGAGGCTGAGAGAGAAACACACCACCAAAAACAGAGCGATTGAGCGATCACACACAAAAAAAAAAGAGTGACTGTGAGGTTCTTGATTTTCTCTCTTAATTTTCCCGGAAAATCTTTCCCCAGAAACCCAGAACGCCCCGCTTCTCTGAATCTGTCTCTGTCGATCATAAAAAAAACCAAGTTTGGATTCAGAACAGAGATCCAGTTTTTTTTTCTTCAAATCTCTCTGGAACATAATTTTTTTTCTTTTGAATCAGCTTAGAGGGTGATTTTTGGTCCCTCAAGGTTGAGTTTTTATTTTCTTCGGAGGAAAAGGTTGATTATTTAAAACCTATTTCGTCCCTTTTGATTTGTTTTTTTGTTTTTGTTAATTTTCTCAGACGACCCTGTTCTTTGATTTTGATAAGAAACAGGTTTTAAGATCTGAAATTTATTTTAATGGCAGCTACGATTATAGATCCTTTTGGGGGTGAGTTAATGGAGGCACTTGGACCTTTTATGAAGAGTGCTTCTTCTTCACCTTCCCTTCCTTCTACTTCTTCTTCTTCTTCAATCTCTTTCTCTCCCTCTGTTTCAGTTCCACAACAGAGTGTTGACTTTCTGTACCCAGAATTCGAGCAGCAACAATACAGCAGCTCTATCGGGCTGAACCAGCTGAACCCATCTCAGATCCAGCAGATCCAGACCCAGATCGAGCTCCAGAACCATCAAAACTGGGCCTTTCAGCAGTACCAGTACCAGAAACAGAGTCTCGACTTTCTGGGTCCGAGGCCGGCGGCGATGAAGGTGTCGTCGGCGGCGGCGAAGCCGGCGAAGCTCTACAGGGGGGTGAGGCAGAGGCATTGGGGGAAATGGGTCGCCGAGATCCGGCTCCCGAAGAACCGGACCCGGCTCTGGCTCGGCACCTTCGAGACCGCCGAGGAGGCGGCTCTGGCCTACGACAGCGCCGCCTTCAAATTGCGCGGCGACGCGGCCAGGCTCAACTTCCCCGCCCTCCGCCACCGCCTCTCCGCCGAGCTCAGCCCCCTTCACTCCTCCGTCGACGCCAAGCTCCGCGCCATCTGCGAGTCCATGGAGGAGGCCAAGAGGCAGGGCAAGCCGGCTAAGCCGGCCAAGAAATCCCCGGCCGTCCGGGACGGAAAGCGGTCGCCGGCGCCGGAGTATTCGCCGGCGGTGGACGGGGCTGTCTCGTGCAAGGAGGAGAGGTGTTCGCCGGCGGAGAGCGACGGGTCGGGCGGGTCGTCGTCGCCGCTGTCGGACCTGACGTTCCCGGAGGCGCCGTTTGATGTGTCTTCGGAGAGTTTCATGTTGCAGAAGTTTCCGTCGTACGAGATTGATTGGGCCGCTATTTTATCGTGATTTTTGTTTGGTCGGATTTGTAATATTTTTTTTTAGTTTAAGTTAGGAGGCTCCGGTGGTTACTGCAACGGAGTTTTTTGGCGGTTGCAGAGTGACGCCGTTGAGCCCTTTAGTTCGTACGTTAATATTTTCGTGGTCAGCTAGGTTTATTTATTCTTGCTGAACCAAGAAAATGTAATTATTTCATGTTTATGTTTCTTGTTGGTGTCAATATATTCTAGTAGCTTTTTTTTATTTTGCACTTATAGTTTAAGAACATATACATGTCCAACATGACACTCACCGGTTTGTGGCATACATTTATAAAAGATAGTTCAGGAATTCAAACTGCGATTAAAATTAATGGAGAACTAAATTGAAGTGAAATAAATTATATAATCAATTTAAAAATCTTCAAATCAATCAATGCATAATACACTATGGTTTAGTCTGGTTCTAACCAAAGAACCGATCAATTAGTGTAAGTCATAATTGTTTTAAATTTTAAATTTGTCCATCAATCTGGAATTTAATTCATTGATATCGTGAAATGTTATGTATAATTCAATTCAATATATACAAAATCATGTATTTAAAAGGTTGCAATCCATAGCCTCACATGGTGACCAAAAATATTCAATGAATTGAAGGAATCTATCATTTTTTTTTTGAAATTTTTGGTGATAGATAGTAAGAAATGGTTGGGAGGGTGACCCACAAGCTTGTGATGGCACATAGGCTAAAGGGGAAGGAGGTGTTGCATCCATGTGACTGAGAAAAGGATTGGGTTTGACAAAAACAACAACAAGCATGGATGGAGCTTTGGCTATGGTGCTTCACTGGCCCTACTACTATACTGCTTCAAAATGAAAACACTTAAAACCATATTTTAACTAGCATTCTTGAGAAGGCTCATTAGTTGCATATATTGAATGCAATAATGTCACCACTTCCCATGTATTGACTTCTCTACTCCCATAAGAGTGTGAGTTGGCTTAAACCTTACTCCATTGTTACATTCACTCAATTATGTTTGTATTTACCAAGACGAGATGACAACAGAATTTTAAAGTTTATTGGGTATTGATATTTGTAAATTAATTCTCAAGACAATACAAAGGAGGAGGATTGTCGGTAAATTTGTGACTGACAGCCATATACATAAAATCAATGTCACATCCTCATGCTATAAACAATAATGCATAGATCATTAGAGCGTTTCATATAGAGCGACACGTTAAATCAGTTCTTGATTGCAGTAAGAAATATGCGAGGATCACTCCAATGACTTGATCGTCGATCACAAACAATGGAGAAGATGTATTGATGTGAAAAACTCGAATATGATAAACGATAAAATGTTGTTTTTGTTGATGTTTTTTGACAAAATTCTTATAGCAAGAAAATTCAATATTTAAGTTATCAGTGGAGTAGGGTTCCTGTATCTTTTTCTTGGTTGAAGGTGAACCCTTATCTCATATTATTCTTATTCTTCTTATAAGTAGAAGATATTGAAAAATTGGCCCCCATGAGTGAAGAAATGCCATTAGGAATCTCTATATTGTCCCTAAAGTTTATTCAATATCTTTACCTATATTCCAATTGAAGGTTCATTATTTTTTCTTTCCTTTTATTTATTCACAAAAGAGATGTGAACTCTAGTGATTTTATGGGCCAAAACTGAAGGAAGGTAGAGATACCCATCCCATGTGGTGGTGGGGACATGAACATACAAATCTATAAACTCCTAAATGCTCCATTTTATAAAGAAGTTTTAAGATTCATTAAGATTTTGTCTGTTGTCTAAGTTCTTGTTGGTTTCACACAGCCTTTTAAGGTTCTCTTAGTTTAAACTTTCATATTATGCATTGATTGATTCAAAACTGGTTTGCAGGTACAAGAATGTGGTCAAATTCACTGAATTTTGTTAAAAATATGTATTGGAGTTTTGTGGAGCAAACATAAGCGAACAGTCTCATGCCTGTGCTCAGATTCTATTTGCTACATTCCAAACCCTAATTTCATATTCTTGTTTTCTTGTCAACTTCTGCACTTTGTATGCCAACACCCGTGAAAGTGGTACTAAATCAAGACAGTACTGTTCTAAAAATCTCTGACTTGTCTGACTATTCTTTACCCCCGACTAACGCTGAACATTTTTTCAGAATATTGAATCAAGGTAAACTATGAATACTTAGATATGACTTCAAAATCGAAAGACTCAAAATAAGAGGAATCAAGGTCCGACAGTAAGACGATGGGAATAAGCTCCATCATCGGGAGGGAAGCGACAGATAACCATGTGAGGTCCCTAAATAACCGCGCTCAGCGATAAACAAGGCGGGAAACTCGGTAAAACTCATTTTCACCAACCAGCAGACAAATCCTGGTAGGGCGAGACTAGCTAGATTTACTACTAATTTCTATTCACATTGAGCTTGGGATGAAAAATATGTATGAGGAGAATAAAATGAAACATAATTAGATTTCATAAGATAATTCACCATATCATGTAAATTGATAGCTAATATACTTCATGTAACTTTTATGCTAACACAAGTCTATTACATAACAAAAATTGTTTGCAAAAAATACCATCTCTTATCTTCCAAAATATTCACATCAACAGGTACATTACTATCTGTCAAGTTTTGGAGCTCGGATGGCCATGTTAGCCATTAAATTCAATGATCAAAACCTACAGTTCCTCTCCAGAAAACCAGAGAAAAATGTTTGCAAATTGGATCCAATAATGTTATATCAACTTCCCGATTTCCATCTTCTTTTTTATCGCCCTTTGCCCGTGGTATATGAAAGAATCTAATATTCCTGAAACCGTGAAAACGCCTGTAGACCCAGAATAAATTTAATCATACAATCAAAACCATTAACGAAAGTCTGGAAAATCAGGTATATCGGTAAGGATTGAGACTAACGACATGGGATCTTAAATAACGTCCGGTCTGAAAATGATTTGGTACTCATTGCAAGACTCAAGCTCTTGATGGGTAATTGAGTTTTGAAATATACACATTATGTTTAAAGCTTGGTTGAGTTGCGTTACCTCCAACTATAGCGCACACGTTCGTCAGGAAGTGTAAAAATGAGACGTTCTCTTCTGTGAACGTCACCTGAAAGCACATAAATTGGATATGAGCGACATCAAGTGATGTGGGGAAAAATCCGTCTCCATTTTACACACCCACCTTGATTGGTGAAAGATCATAAAAGAAGAAAACCCCGGGAATGGACTTAAGCCAACCCACATCCACGCTCCTGGAATGCTCAGTTACTGAGAACTGCAAAAACATTTACCAGTATGTTATTTAATGTTTCATCAGCATGCAATTACGAAAAATATAAATCCAACAAGTTATTATGAGTTTTTTCCGGCACCTGATTTGTTTGGATGTCGTTCCCTTTCACATCTTTGTACACCGTAGGTACAACCTGAACAAAAGAGTAAAGGTTGTAACATTTCTCTGAATAGCGATTCCTCGACTATTTTCATACCACAACATAAATCCTCATTTACAAGCACACTGGACTGACTCAAATAGTTATGTCCCGAAGAGGTATCTAAGAAATGCTCAACCAGATTTATACATAATTACCCAAATAACAAATAAATGTGTAAATACTAGAGGCAAAATAATACATTCTGATACAGTATACTGATTAGTAACACTATAGGTGACGTTTTATCAGCTAATTGCACATAGGATAAATAAATCCTTTCATTACGAGGATTTATGGTTCATAAAAGGAAGAGAAGAAATGCCATTACAAAGATAATAATCCACAAGACTAACCTTGATGTAATACTGATACATCCCACTCGGTGTTTGTTGTAACCATTGCGCACTGAAAGATGGAAAAGCACACACTAAGACGTGAATTAAAGATGTAAGTTGTCGATGACTGCTGGCCAGAAAATGAAATTGTCGGTAGAGAAGGGTCAACAAGGGAATGAAGAAGAAATTACCCATCAAGAGGATTCACGGCACCAGGGAAGTAGTCTCCGAAAGCTAATTTATTGATCTTGTGACTTATCTGTATCACACACATCATGAATTATTCCGATAGATGAAGGGGAAAGAAAGAAATAGACAAAGGTAGTTTTCATAGTTTCGTATGAAGGGATGGAATTGGATATGCTACGATGGACCTCATGCATAAACAATTAGAGCCAAAAGCAATAGTCATGACTTACATTGAAATTATCCAAGTGAAACGTTAGCAGATCGTGAACATGGACTCCTGATTGACGAAAGCTTTTCCCAGGTGCAAAATGGAAATTTCCCGCCACCTTATTCACTTCCAGGAATCCATATATGTTACATCCCTCGCCTACTTCATCTTTTACCCTTTGTAGAAAACCTTCTCTTCTGCACTGGATATTGCATGAGCAATTTCAAACATCAGAAACACTGGAGAATTAATGATATACTGTGTATTGCTATGCATGACTTCAAAATAACAGGACGCTAATCCAGATGATTACTGTTATACGAATGAAGAAAAAAAAGACCATCAGTCATTGGCAGCCAAATAGTTACAACTTCAAATGTGGCATTCCGCTTTATCAGCACATCACTCTGACCTATGCACATCTAATGCACAATATATAGTATATTTTTGTCTTTGCTCTGACATAGTATGTATGAAAGTTAACATTCAAAGTAATAGTACTGGATCAATGTGGTCTCACGTCCTAAAATTTCACTTTAAAACCTGTATGGCCATAACAGCATGAAGTATATGAAAAATCTACAAACCTGATCTATAGCATCTGGATTGGTTAATGCCCAACCTTTCTTCCGATATGCCTCACGAACTTCTTCACAGTTATTACAGCATTGATCATCTGTCTGCAATTAAATGATAGTGAGACTGTAAGAATAACCTTTCTGGCAAGAAAGGCTATATTTTCTTCTTCCCTGAGTTGATAAGAGCATGCTTAATGCATTGTTATAATATTACCAATACTACTAATGATTGGAGCAGTATGCTATAATGATATCAAAAACAATGTAACTGATACTAAATAAAAGAGAAGTAGAAATGATGCCTACCTACAACATACTGCTCCCAACTTAGTAATCCAAGTTCTTTTGTGAACTAAACTCAGACAAGTTATGGGAAATATCTTCTAGTTCTATGCGCATAAATTTAATGACGAAAACAACTCTCAATCAGCTGTAGCTGTAAATGAAATTAGTGTTGACTATCAAATTACAGTTCGAATACGGTAAAGCAGAATATTTATTTGCACAGTAGACATGTGCCCTTCATGGGATGGATGAACATGAACACTCCAAAAACCACCAATACTTCAACAATTGAGGCATTGATACAAGTCTATAACATGATAGGAAATTTCTGTATTAGCATAATAGGTCCAAGATAAGACAAAAGCATACCGCTTCTGCAGCATAACACGAACCACAGTATGTCTCATTATGCCCAAGCCTACCACCATGTTTCTGTAATGGCTTCTCAATCTGTGTCAAGCAGAAATAATAATCAGTAGAACAAAAGGCAAAAGGTGAAAATGAGGAAGATATAATTTTCCATAATACATAAGCTAGCAACACCTCATTTTTTTCGTGACATATAAAGCAAACGGAGGTACTATCTGTACATGTTAACTGTGATGACTCAACTAAAGAAGGTTTTTTAAAATAAGAAAATCTGCCTTCCCTTATCTTACTCTTACGATTGTGTAGAACCAGTTAGACTTCCCATAATTCAAAGAATAAGAAGGGGTGTGCATGCATATAATGATAGTTTATGTGCACTGCAGTCCTAATAATAAACAGAAAGATAGATGACCAAACAATTCCATTCAACATGGCAAAATATGTCCTTGATACCCTTTCTCACGTTTTATGAACAGTTCAAAATTTTCTATTCAACCTGTTATTCTTTCAGATCATAATTATTTCCATCCTAAGTATTGAATATATTACAGTTCAAACATGTTATTAGACAATGCTAGTTTGAGTTCAGGTTCAAGAGTTTGAACATTACTAACCTTAGGAGCCCCAATTCCATCCTGCCTTGTTTCGATTTCATTGCCATGAGAATCTAACCTCTTCTTAATTACGTCATGTTTCTGCAAGTTTAACACAACATCAAAAGTGAATCACTTGAACTTCAAAATGAGATATGGGTTTGCTGAGAGAGATATCTTCATCACCAAATGACCTTTCACATATTTTTACGAAGGAAACGATCTGTTTCAATGAGGAGAAAAAAATTACTCTTAAGATACATACTATATCAAGGTGTTGCTCTCCACTGATGTCCATGGCATCGAGACTGATTATAGAACATGGCAGCGCAGGAAAAGTGACATCAAACTGCAGAAAATGGATCCACACAAATAAAAATATTAAATTAATGATAATAAGGTGCCGTTTAAGATTCATTGCCATCAACTACCACAAGGCTCCTTCATTTGAGAGGGAAAATATAATGAGAAAGCATTATATTGCCAATGAGAAACAATTCGATCAATTTTATATAAGAAGATGACATTACATTGATACGTAGGGTCTCTCCTCTAGAAGTATCTACCCCAAGCTTTGATTCAGTTGCAGCATGGAGATATAATTCTGCAACCAAATATAAACAAATTGTAGATTAAATAATCATCACACAACCAAGTGCATGGAGATACTCAAATTTAAAAGTGAATAAGAGATCAAATGCCACTGCCTACGACTTCTATCCCTACCCAAAGAACACAATGCTTGTTACATGAGAAACTAAGCCTTATTCCTCTAAAAGATCTTGACGTGGGACAATGCAATATTGAAGCTTGTCTAAATAAAGTAAAAGGTAAAGTTACTAAATTTCCATAACTTATCATCAAGCAAGTACGACAACAACTTTCCAGTAAGAGTATACAACGACAAAAAAGAACGCTAAGTTCTTAACAACCCCGGAGCATCCAACACTACGCCAGCAAGGACTCGATGTCATTGACTCATTGGCGAAAACAATCTAAACCCATGAACAACAAAAGAACAATCCCCTCTAATGCTTTCGGGAAGTGAAAATGACAGCGCACATTTCAAATTTCAATCCATAAACAACAAAAACCCGATTCCTCTAGTGCTTTCTCCACCCTTGAACACTCAAAAGACAACATCCACCAAATTGTACAATACAATGAAATGCAATAAGTAATCATATTAAAACACCTTCTTGTACTCTATTCCAAGAATCAATATGTTGTGGTCCCATAACCCATATTTGATGAACTTTAAATGGGTCCAATCTCAATCATCAAAATTTTGACCCAAGGACCAAGCACATTAGTATTTAAAAGCACCCACATGAAAAGCACTCAATTTCAGATCCAATTAATTGGAAACATGATCAGAATCACATAGTACAGAGAGAGGGGTGTGGGTATGTACGGAGCTCGGTGAAGAAGAGGAGGAGCATGAAGATGGAGGAGGCGAGAGTAATGAGGCCACCAGCGAGCGTCCTGCTGTAGAAATCCTCGTTGATTTTTGGGTTCGCGTCGAGGCTGCGAAGCTTTCCCATCAGGCCTTCCATGGCTGCCGATCGAAATCCACCAAAACCTAAACGAGAGAAATGGCGCTGTGTGGTTGAGAGAAGCAAATGTGTGTGTGTGTGTGTGTTGAACACAGCACAGAGCAATGTAAATGGCGATCGAATAACGAAATGTGTGTTCGTTTCTATTTTTTCTCTGTATCTGTAAATTGTTGTGATGAAGACGACGATGATGGAGAGTGTCTACAATGCATACTCTCGTTCTCTGTTGGGCCCGGCCCACTTCTAAATTGAGGGTTCATTGTTTGGGCTGGGCCAGATTGAACGCGTGTTTATTAAAAATAATCATTTCGTGCTATGTGCGCGATAATACTTGTAATACCTTATAAAATAATTAAAACTGATTCACATATAAAATTTTAAAAATATTAAAGAAAACAACAAAAGATAAAAAAAATTAGAGTTGTTCTCATCTAATTTTTTGAACGATCAAGCAAATCAAACATAGAACAAAGAAGCTACAGAATTAACTTATGTCGAAGAGTAGTCGAGTAAAGATCCACAAACAGAAAATTAGAACTGAAAAAATGTCTCATGATGCAATTTTGAACATGAAGAGTGTAGAGTGTCGTGTAAATGAATCTCCATTATTTCTTCACTTGAAAATCAACATAAAAGATTATACCGTATAATCAAATTCATCAAAAAAATTCGTCGGAATACAATCTTATTTGATTAATATATTATATTTTAAATAGTGATATGTGATTAATGTGTGTTAAAATTAGTTTATGAAAAGAATTGTAATCCGACAAAATTTTAATTGATATTAAATTTGTTTGTTATTTAAATTATTTTAGGAAAAGAATTGTGAACCAAACAAATACTAATCTATATTAAAAAAATTCTTGGACTCTACAGTTTAGACGTTTTGACATATTTTATTGGTTTGTAGCTGATATCTCCTCACACTTGACATGGTCCATTATTATTGTACTAAAAATATGAGCTTTAATTTTACACGGATCCATCATGTTTCACAGTTTGGACGTTTTTACATTTTTATTATCGGGTTTGGCCCTTATTTTTATTATTGGGTTTTGCTTATCATCATTGTTGGACATATAAAACATACATTCATTTGGGCTAGCCCATATCCTTCATTACAGGCCCTAGACCTTCCTATGCCAAGATCAATCCTAAAAATTCAAGAATTTTCTACAATAATAAATTTAAGTTATAGTTCACACTAAAATTTGAATTCAAGATCTAGCTTACATGTAAATAAGGTTTTCATCACCCAATATAATTTATGTTGGCTTGAAAGTTATATATTCATTCATACATATATTGTGAAAGTGTGAATCAATGGTTTATGATGTGTAATGTTGTTCTAAGTGCTCGTTTAAGATATTTTAGATTGCTCGAACTTTGAAATGCTACCAATAGTAATTTATACTCTCACGTGTCAATGACTCTTTTGTCGATTCACTTACAAAATTTTACGTGATATAACAAATTTCTCCCGTATCGTAACATATGTTAGAATCTTATGTATTTTGAATCCTTAACCTCATCATTTTTGATGTCGTGTAGTTAGAAAATGATTAATTTCATCCTCAATATATTAAAACAAGATTTATAATACTTAACTAATTTATAATATGTATTTTTATTAACTTTTTTTTATAAAAGTAATGTCATAAAATATTATTTTTATCAAACAAATAACAATCTAACATCATCTTATAGTACCCCATGAAAAACAGAAAATGAGAAAAATTCATAAAATGTCAAGGGCGAGACCGGGATAGCATGTTGGAAAATGATAGAGGAAGGGCGTGATGGAGAAAACAAATCACGAACTCATTTATTATCATCCTTATCCCTATTTCAATTAGTTGCTGAACATGTTTATACCAGAAAAATTACTACGATAAGAAATTGAACATGAACAACAAAAAATATCATAAAAAATACACTATATATATATATATATAGATACACGCATCCAAGTCTACATTTTATCTACAAGATTGATTTATCAAATTATGAACATATATATTATATATATATATATATACATATTAATCTTTTCAACAAATTAAATCGATGTAAAAATTTGTATCACAATAGAGTACCATGTATCATTGGCAAAAGCACTATGTCTCAACTCTCTCTCTCCTGCCGACAAATATTTGTTGATTTTGATGTTTAGTTAACATAATCATCACTTGTTGCAGTTGGGTTGTCACAAAATAAGATAAAATGGACTAACAAACTAATCAATTAATTAATCCAGAGAATCTTACTTATCAATCATACAAACCCAAGAAAGCCAAACTCTAGCTTTTTTAAAACCCAAATCTACATTATGCTAATCCAAGAATTAAGGGAAAATTAAACAAAAATAAATTCTAAATTCTAAATCACTATTTTCTCACTTTCACTCATTTTTTTTCAAACTTAATTGGTAATGATGAAACCCACACCACTATGGAAATGGCTTCATGGGGTCGTTTTTAGCTCATGCTCCTATTTATTTTTATCCAACCATAATTATGGTATTCAAGTGCAGATAGGTGGGCCAACAAGTAAATGTCAATTACAATTTTAACCAACATATACCCAACTTATTTAAATGGACTCTACCTGAAATAATTTGGTGCCAAATAGCAAATTTAGATTATGTGTATAAATTTCGATACATCTAAATGTTCAAATTGCTGGACGAAAATATTTAAACGAATGAATTTATAAAAAAAATTTGTGAGACTTTATCATCATCATTTTTAAATACTATATTAATTTTAAGATGAGAGTCGTCGAAAGGAGGGCTAATATGAATACTTTCTTTCAATAATCCACCTCTTGGGTTGAACGACCACCGATTGGCCACCACTAATAAGTTCAACCAACATCGATCATCTTGCCGTCTTGTCAAACGCAAACGCCAGCGAGCTCTACCTTTGTTGTCGTGTGCTTGTTAGAGAAGACACCTATGTACTTTTTATTTCATTTTTGGGTTTGTTTTGGTCTTTTTCGGTCAAGGGTGTTTTAGGTATCACATGTTTGCACATGACCTAATTTTTGTCGTTATTTCTAATAGAATGTTAATTGTTGTTCCAAAATGATAGTTAAAATACTAACAATAGAAGAAAAAAAAACTAAAATATTAAAGCGTGAATCAATTATAGTCATGTGTAGTAAATTTCGTTTTCCCTGACTTTATTTAGCTAGAAAATTGATATAAATTTGATTGGATATTTAATTTTAAAATAATGTTAAAATATGACCCGCTTAAAATTACACTCACGAGATACATTATTTTTAAGATGGTTTTGAATAATGTGGGATTTAAGCAGAATTCCCTTCAAATTAGCAAGATAAAATAATTAAAATATTATGTTTCAGAAAATAAATATTTAAGGACTGACAATTGAAAGAAAAGGGAAAAGAATTAGTTGGTTTCTTGTGCTTTACCTCCAAAAATTGGTGGGTCCAATTTGAATATTTTTTTCGACGAAAACGATGTGCAAGCTTCAGGCAATGAACTTCGTTTTTGAGTAGACAAGGATCCTAGGTTCCAATGTCACAAGTCATCTCCAACTCCACCCATAATTTTAAATAAATCATTACTAAACCTTAGAAATTATATGCTAACACCATGTATAATGTGAAAATTCATACACAAATGATAATTAATGTAGGTTGAAATTAACACTTCAGCGGTTAATTGTGCATGAAATAAAATAATAGCTTATTTACACATTAAACTGAACAATCAACGCAATAGATTTTTGAATAAAGAGTGAGTTTTAAAATTTATATGAGTCCCCGCATAAGGTACTACTCGGATCGCGGGATATATCGGCCAAATAATAAAGAAGAAGATTTAACAAACTCGGGAAGATCGCGGTAGAATGCGTTTTGTAATAAATAAATAAATATTCATATTTATTAAAAACAAAATGAATGATATTTAATCATTTTAAAATGCATTGGACATGAGGCATAACCTAAATGAATGATATTTAGTTTATAATTCATATGGGAAATTAATGATATTTATTATTTATAATTTATAACGTAAATGTCAAACCAGATGAAGTGTGTTGGAACAAAACCGATTGAATTAGACCAAAATTAATTAAATTAGATAAGAATTAATTGGTTTAAATCGAAATTAATTGATTTAAATCGAATTAGACCGGAATTAATTGATTTAAATCAAATTAGATCAGAATTAATTTATTTAAATCAAATTAGACTAGAATTAATTGATTTAAACCAGATTAAATCGGAATTAATTTGAAATTATTCAGTTTGACCATAGTTGACCGGTATTTGGGGCGATTTTTGCCATATCGTCGCGGATATATGAAAATTTTCGCGATCTCGACGCGATCTCCCGATATCCATAACACTAGTTCTCCCCAACAATATAAAACTCTAATATGATATTTTTCGGAACACATCAGCTATTAGAAAAGAAGAAATGACAGTTTGATGCACCAAATACTTTACTTTTATAATTTAGATACACTCAAATTTCATTTTACTATTTTTGCACACTCAACTTACCATTTTTTCGCATTTAAGGACTTCAAATGGTGACGAAATACGAGAAAAAGTACATTAATTAAATTTGTGAAAAATGTAAAAATATCAAGTGTGTCAAAAATAGAAACATAATTTTTTTGATATATCAAAGTGTAATTTTCCATAAAAAGAATTGGTAGATTATTTTGATGCATTACTTCAAAAAATTTAAATCTTCTTAATAAATATTAAATATGATCTATTCTAATCAGCATTTTAAAAATGGTAATCACTAATCAGACGGTAAAAGGTATTTTAGAGATTAATTGGAGGTATGGTTTGTGATTAATTAAAAAAACAAATCGGATTAAATAATTTATTAAAAATTATAAGAAAACTAAATAAAAAATTAATTAGAGAGTTTTATAAAAATAACAATTAGAGAGTAGACGCATAAGTGGTATTTTTATGCAATTGCTTGTAACATATATCTTATGTGTATCAAATAAAATGTACGCGCCTCTACAAAATAACTATTTTGCCCTTTGCCTGGAAACAAATTACAAGGAGGTCCATTCACGGCACGTGAAGCATTTACCAGATGCGATGTGACCACCAAATTAATGAAAAGATTTTATTTGAGAGGATAACCCAAAAAAATCATTTTAAAGATTGCACTTGTGAATCGTGTGATTGATCACATGAGTCACTTTAAACGTAAACGAGTTCAATTGAATCTTTATTTTATTATTAAGTTTGAATTTAACTGAAAAAATAATGAAATTTGGCGAGTATAATTTTCAATATCAATATTTATTTAACAATTAAACATGTTAAGCATGAATATATGATTAATTAAATGTGAACGAACTTTATTAATACATTGTTTTACATAATTAAACTTATATTTAAGAGAAAATTGCATGTAATTATTATGTACTATACAATTTTTGCATATCACTATCCTTTATTTTTTTAGTTGCATATTACAACTGTAAAGTTTCATTTAGTTACACTATCTATCATGTAAAAAGTTCATAATACATTCATATTTAAAAAATTCAAAAAAATATCTTTTGAAATTCTTTTTTTTAGAATATTTTTTATCAGATAAATAATAAAACACTAATTTCAAAATTATTTTTTTAAAAATGGTTTTTTCAAATATTTAACTCATTTATTGTAGAGATTCATTTTCAAATTCAAATTATCTTCAAATTAAATACTTAACGAGATGAATTCGAACGACCCGATAAATCATCGACCCGTTTAAAACACGCCATGGCAAATATGTAATAAAAACTTTCAAGATGTTTGGGAAAGCTTAGGTTTCTTACAGCTTCTCCAAGGTTGTTGGTTCACGAGATCAGTTCATGTTGCTCTGACCATTGACTGCTGAAACAGAAACTTCACAAGCAAAAAAATAAATCCAGTTCCTGTCTTAAAAAAGAGCAAAAGTGAAATAAACAAGAGGGGCAAAAAGGTAATTCCAGAGACGCGCACATGCTTGCCGTAAAATAAAAATAAAAAGCGGTACCAGATTCAAACTAAGTCGTTTATTTTTAAAATTTAAAATTTAAAATATTATTATTGTCTTCATTCCCTTAGCAGCCACTCCTATTGGCCTATTCTCTCCTCGAAGCAAAGCAAAGAAGCTTCGAGATCGCGAGGGCATAAAGGTCATTCACACACCCACCCTCTCTCTCACAGTCCCATTTCTCTCCCACTCTGCAAGTCTCTCTTAGCTCTCTATACAGAACAAGAACCACACTTCACGCCACAGTGTGGGTCTCTTTAAAGCAGCTTCAGCTCCTAGAGAGAGAGAGAGAGACGATTCGGTTTCTAATTTCGGAAGCTGATTTGGGTTTTTGGGTTTTTTGTTGCTGAATCGAGGAGGGTTCGGAGAGAGCGATGGAGAGGAACACTCCGGTGAGGAAGACGCACACGTCGACGGCGGATCTGCTGACCTGGTCGGAGACGCCGCCTCCGGACTCCTCCGCCGACGCCTCCGCCGCCGCTCACCGCTCCGCCGCCCGATCTCACCAGGTGATTGTTTGTTTTTTCTGATTTTGGTTCTGGGATTTCGATTTCTGAGCTTGAATTGGTTGAAATGGCTGATGGGTTCTGGTTTTTGGGGTTGTGGGTAGCCGTCGGATGGGATCAGCAAGGTGGTGTTTGGAGGTCAGGTCACGGATGAGGAAGTCGAGAGCTTGAACAAGAGGTAAGATCTGTGGGTTGCTCCTCTGATTTGGGGGTTTTCTGGGTTTGTTTTGTGTTTTTCTTCATGTTTTTTGGCCAATGAGGATTGGGGCTCCTGATTGAATCTGTGTTTTTGTTTTCATTTTAATCTAATTTTGCTTCTGTGGTGTTTTTGTTTTTTGTCCATGTTGATCTGATCTCCTTCAGTTTACTGGGAAATGTGGGAAATTAGTTTAAAGTTTTAATTTTTTTTCCTGTTTAAATGATGGTTATTTATTTAGGAAAACCTGAGATTTAAGGAAATTAGTATAATTGAATGGATGATCTGTTAGTTGGGCTCAGAAGATTGGATCTGAGATATGACATATGGGTCTGTTGTCTTTTCTGGTGTTGGAATTGTGCTCCATGTCTTAGTAGCAGAGTTGAGTATTGTCTTCACTCGTTAGCCTTGTTATAGTCATGAATCCATGATTTTTTGTAGCTCAATTGTTCTTTTGATTAAAGAAATGTTCATCTTTCCGTTAAAATGACGTTCTTTTCAACATAGTTTTAGTGGATGACCGATGATGCAGGGTGCTATATTTGTTCTTCTAATTTATATCGTTTCCATGAATCTTAATAGCAATGCAACTGTATATTGTTTTTGAATCCCTTTGTAAAACTATTCATCATCCAAAGTGTAGACATTTTTGGAAAAATCTGCAGTTACCATGGTGTAAGGGTTTGAAGCAATAGACTGTTAGGTACAGATTGCAGTATTTCAAGTTCAGTGCTATCTTTTATGTTGTGTTTCCGCTTTTGAAGCATTTTCAAACCATATTAGTCTATTTTGACCCCCTGGTCTGTTCATACCAACTGGACATTAAACAACCTGAGCTCAGAGTTCAATGTGTCATTCATTGTGTTTATAGTATATGTAGTGTGTTTCCTCAGGTCGTGACTGCATTGCTTTGCTGTTGTGTATTGTGAAATGTTTCTACGGCTATATGCTTTAGTTCTGTTGTATATTGGGTGCAAATTGGATCTCCATGGGTTCTGATCATGCAATTCTGGATTAAACATATGCCACTGAACTCTTCATCATTTGGTTGGGCCTTTTAGGAAGCTGCATATTTATATAACTCGCGTCTCTTACATTTCTAGACATTTCATTTTTCAGGAAGCCTTGCTCGGGGTACAAATTGAAAGAGATAACCGGTAGCGGCATTTTCGCTGCCAATGGCGAAGATGATGAATCAGAACCTGTCAGCGCCACTCCAAATAGCAAAACAGGAATACGCATGTACCAGGCATGTATTATCTATACGTAGCAGCATATGGGTTCCGTATTTTCAACATTCCTCATTATCTTATATTTAGTTCTTTCTCATGAGCAGCAAGCAGTTACTGGCATCAGTCACATCTCATTTGGTGAGGACGAGAGTGTTTCTCCCAAAAAGCCCACTAGCATACACGAGGTAGCAAAGCAGCGTGAACTGAGTGGGACACTTGAGTCCGACTCTGAGGCCAACTTGAAGAAGCAGCTGTCCGATGCCAAGTGCAAGGAGCTTAGTGGACATGACATCTTTGCTCCCCCTCCTGAAATTTTACCCCGACCTACAGCTGCTCGAGCGCTAGCATTGAAAGAAAACTTTGATATGGGAGAACCTGCTCCACGTACTGTCCACACATCTGTCAAAGTTTCTCATGTAAGCGAATTTTCTTCTTGTTCTTTTTTTATTTTATCCTTTACGTGCTTTATTTTCTATGAAATGCAACAAAAGGAAAAAATGTATTTAAAGAAATAAACATATTCCCCATGCTGCACCTAAGTTTCTAGAAACTCAATTATTGAACACGCAGATTGATTTCCATCACCACATCCCTTTTTAGTTGGAGAATTTGCAATTCCGTCGTGCCATAGGTGAATAGCGTTGATTGATGCATCAACTAGTGAACATATATAGATTCATGGGTTAGTGAAAAAAAGTGGTTGTTTACTATTCCATGTTTGCAATTAGTAGTGTGGACTTTTTATATTGTAAAAGGTAGTTGTTAACTTACCATTGTTTTGCAAAACAATAAATTTTTTTGGTGAAACTGTCTCTGGAATTGTAGTAATAAGTTCAAATTCTTTTTTTTCCAATACGAGCTCGCCAGTTTTCCTCCTCCAATCAACCATTCCCGATCTGCAACTCAGATAGACAGAAAATAAGAAAAAATTGTCGGAGGGTTAGCGGGAGAAGAGAACTCGAGGTGGAAAACAAATATTTATAGTTTGGAAATTTTAATTGTGGGTGGGGGGTTGTCATTATTGGAAAAAAATCACCCATTTTCACAAAAAGGTGAAGTTGGCAGCTTTTGTTGCAATAAAAAGTACACATCTCCTAATTTAAAAAGAAAAAAGGAATAGTGCACAGCTACTATTTGTAATTAACCTAAACACATCCAAGTAATCTCTACAAGGACACATTTTGATGTTACTTAGAAGTTAGATTGCATATGGTTAGTGCCTTGGGATAGCTAAGGAAGTTTAAGTTCTATATGTCATATAACAAAGAGACTGAGAAGTGTTGTTTCCTTCAATTTCATTGCTAGTATTGCAATATCTGTTCTTTGCGATCTAACCGAGTTCAAATCATGGAAATTCCAGCCCGCTGGAGGCCAGACCAATATCCTGACTATGGAGGAATCCGTGCCAAAGACAGCAAAGAAAATCTACAACCAGAAATTCGCCCATCTGTCAGGAAACGACATTTTCAAGGGAGATGTTGAGCCATCATCTGCTGAGAAGCCGTTAAGCTCTGCAAAACTGCGGGAAATTAGCGGCAGCAACATCTTTGCTGACGGGAAGGCAGAGTCCCGCGACAACCTGCGGGGAGCACGCAAGCCCCCGGGCGGGGAGAGCAGTATTGCACTGGTTTAACTAGTTAGTCCTAACCCGGGTTTGTCTTGTTTATTTCTTTCTTGTCTTGTTTAATTGCTATTGGGGATGTGTTATTATATTATTTGACCTTGCATTGTGGGTTTTGGGGATTTATGTTCTAGGGTTTAACATGTCTACCACTGCATTACTATGGACTATCTGCTAATTTGGTTGCATGTCCATAAAATGTCTGCTTGATTTAGTGTTTGTATTGATGAAGTATTGGACCCTTCACACAGTTGTAATTTTATGGCTATTCACTACCTTCTGTTGTAGGCTTTACTGCCATTGCCTTTAGTGAGTAAAAGTGTGATGAATTGGTATGGTGGAATTAGGATTTTAATTTATTGAATGATTAACAAGATGGTGTTTTAGATGTGTCAATTTAAACTCTTTAACTCATCTAAAACCACTGCATTATCTCAATTCCTGAGCAGAAGAAAAATATAACCAACACATTATCTCACCACTGAATCTGATACATCACTCTCACTCATGCCAATAATAATACAAGTTGATAACAAAAAGGGTACAAAGAAAACAGCTAAAACATATTATTGAACACAAATAACTAGTCTGCAGAAGCATATATATATGCTCACACCATCTGTGAAACGGTGATCATCGTTGGCCTAGCTTCAGGATTCACATCAACACAAGCAGCTGCGACCTTTATGATTTTTGTCACTTGTTCTTTCTCCCTCTGACTCGGGTGCGGAAGGCGCCGATCCATTGCCTCTTCCAACAGTACTTGGTCTTGGAGGTCCGAAGCAGATGATAGAGAAGAAATGAATTCACCTGGGTGACTCCCTTTGATCACTTCGAACGCCAACACTCCAAAGCTATACACATCACACTTCTCTGTCACCTTCATTGTAAAAGCAAGCTCTGCCACACCAAACAAATATGGCAATTATATGTCTTTAACTCAAACATCAAGATTTAGAGAAAGAGCTTGATTACTTACCCGGTGCAATGTACCCATAAGTTCCTGCAACTGCTGTCCAGTTTGAAGAATCCTGCTTCAGTAACTTGGCAAGGCCAAAGTCTGAGACGCGAGCTTCAAATTCAGAATCAACCAATACATTGCTGCTTGTGATGTCTCTGTGAACGATAGGAGGCAAGCAGTGATGGTGCATATAGCATAAGGCATGAGCTACTCCTTTGATCACATTCACCCTCTTTCCCCAATCCAGTTCTTTAGTTCCCTCTTCGCTGCTCAAGATCGTCGCCAGGCTTCCCCGTTCAAGGTACTCGTACACAAGAAGCAAGTGCCGAGAATGAGAGCAAAAGCCGTAGAACTTCACAATATTGCGATGCCTTATCTCTGTCAACGCCCTGATCTCGTTGAGGAACTCCTTTGGATATGTGTTGTTGCCAACATCATCTGGCAGAGGATGCAATTTCTTGACAGCAACTACTATGCTTTCTGATGCCAAATTTGCTCTGTACACGCTTCCATGCCCTCCTTCCCCAATGCAATGCACAGGGTCAAAATCTTGGGTTGCCTCTATGATTTCCTTGTAGACTCGGCCTCCATCAAAAGTCAATGTAGAAAACAGTTTTATATTGTTGGGTGTTTCACAACTCTGTGTTGTTGGCTGTTTCCCCATTATTCTCAAAATATAGAACAACCCAAATATGACACAGAACAACATAAGAGATCCTAAAACAGTAAACAGTACTGAGAACAGAACCTTGTGGTGGTTTCTTGACAGAAGTATGAATGAAGTGCAAGGCTTGAGCGCGCTAGCATTACCGCACAATCCTGTGTTGCCTTGAAGAGAAGCATCTTGAAATGCCTTAGTGTTTGGAATTGGGCCTCGAAGGTTGTTTTGAGAGATGTCAACGTACAAGAGGCCATGCATTTTCTCAAACGAAGACGGAAGAGAGCCAGAGAGATTATTGTGGGAGATCTTCAGCGTCACCAAGTTCTGCAGATTGCTGATTCCTGAAGAGATCTCTCCGCTGAGACGATTATGACTCAAATCCAAAAGGGTCAAGTGCTCTAGCTTCCATATGGCAGCTGGTATCTCTTGGCTGAATTGATTGTGGCTCAAGTTCAAGTAGTACAGTCTCAACCAGCCACCAATGTTTCCAGGAATGGACTTGCTGAATCTATTGGCAGACAGATCAAGAAGTTCCAGATTAGTGAGCATTCCAAGTTCTTTTGGCACCTCACCTGAAAATTGGTTTCCGCTGAGAATGAGGCGCCCTAAGGAAATTAACTTGGCTAGTTCCTTGGGGAGTGCTCCAACAATTCGATTAGAAGAAAGATCAAGAGCTTGCAATTGGGTTGCATTTCCAATCTCAGGTGGTATAATGCCACTGAGGTTGTTATTTGAAATGAACAAGGTGGCAAGTCTTGTGCAGCTTCCCCAACTACGCCAGAGGCTGCCATAGAATTTGTTGTCGCTGAGGTCCACAAAACTCAAATTTGGATAAACTCCAAAATCTTTGTGAATGTCTCCAGTGAGTTGGTTTCCTTCTAGACGGAGCCTAACCAAGCTTTTACAGTTTGTCAAAGTTTTGGGAATAGAACCTGTCAGATAGTTGTTACCAACCGAGAAATTTTGAAGGGTTCCGCCTCCACAAAGATTTGGTGGCAATCTACCAGTAAGCTTGTTGTTCCACAACTGTAGATTAACAAGAGACTTCATGCTTCCCATCTCTTCAGGAATGGAGCCTGAAAGTTGATTCTTGGATAGATGAAGTTGGCTGAGATTTGTGAGGTTGCAAAGTGCAACTGGGATTGGACCATTCAGTTTATTGAAACTCAATTCCAACATAACAAGAGACTGCATGATTCCAATCTCTTCAGGAATGGAGCCTGAAAGTTGATTCTCAGATAGAGAAAGTTGGCCGAGATTTGTGAGGTTGAAAGGTGCAACTGGGATTGGACCATTCAGTTTATTGTTACTCAAATCCAACATAACAAGAGACTGCATGATTCCAATCTCTTCAGGAATGGAGCCTGAAAGTTGATTCTCAGATAGAGAAAGTTGGCCGAGATTTGTGAGGTTGAAAAGTGCAACTGGGATTGGACCATTCAGTTTATTGTTACTCAAATCCAACATAACAAGAGACTGCATGATTCCAATCTCTTCAGGAATGGAGCCTGAAAGTTGATTTTCGTTTAGAGCAAGTGTGCTGAGATTTGTGAGGTTGAAAAGTGCAACTGGGATTGGACCATTCAGTTTATTGGTACTCAAATCCAACCTAACAAGAGACTTGATGTTTCCAATCTCTTTAGGAATTGACCCAGAAAGTTGGTTTCCATGAAGATAAAGAGTGGTGAGGTCTGTTAGATTGCCAAATGAACGTGGAATTGAACCATTAAGCATGTTGATGCCCAGCTGTAAATCAAGAATAGACTTCAAGCTTCCAATCTCCTTTGGAATTGAACCACTAAGTTGATTGTCATATAAATAAATTGATCCGAGGTTCGTTAGGCGACCAAGTGAAGCAGGAATTGAACCACTGAGTTTATTGCTGCTCAGATCCAAGTCAAAAAGAGACGTCAAGCCTCCAATATCTTCAGGAATAGGTCCAGAAAGTTGATTTTGATATAAATGGAGGTAGGCTAAATTTGTTAGGTGGCCAAGTGAAGCTGGGATTGAACCATTGAGATTGTTGATGCCCAAACGCAAATCAAGAATAGACTTCATGCTTCCCAACTCTTCGGGAATTGAGCCGGAAAGTTGATTGGCATATAGATAGAGTTTGTGGATGTTTGTTAAGTTGCCAAGGGAGGGTGGCATAAAACCATCAAGCTGGTTATATGACAAGTCAAGATAGGTGACATTGGAGAGGAGACCAATTTGAGGCGGGATGGTACCAAACAGTTCATTCTCGCTCAGATCAAGATACGAGAGAGTAGAGAAAGAAGCAAAGGTAAAGTCACTGAGCGTACCTTGTAAACCAAGATTAGTGAGATTAATTTGAATGACAGTGGTACCTCCAGCGTTGCAAGAAATGCCAAGCCAGGCGCAATGACTAGTTGATGATTCGTTGGTCCATGAAGAGAGGTGCATTTGGGTGTTGTTCTCAAGGCTGGCTTTCCATTTTAGAAGAGCATTTGCCTGTGAGGTTGAGGCTGAAGCTTGAATGCAAGTAATAGAGGCAGAATATAATAGCAATGTAACAAAGAACAGAATTGAGCGAAGGAGGGTCATCACAGGTAAACATGCCATCTATATCACTGATAATGGTTTGGTTTCTTGATTTAAAATTTGTATGCACCCAATACTATATATAATATATATGATAGAGAGGTAACATCAGCAAACTAGAATGACTATTCTGTATAACAAGTCAGGCTCTCTCTTCCCGTCCCTCTGGAAAAATGGTTGAGACTTGTAAATTGGTTCTAACTAGTACTACTGAGCCCTTCCAATACGCTTGACCATAAGGAACAATGGCTGCAACTCTCTCCTCCCTGGAGGAGGATAGAGGGAGAATCACTTACTAATTTGTATAATACGTCAAGATCTTCTCATCCCTTTGTGTAGAAATAGTTGTTGCAACTTGCAAATTGGTTCCAACCATAGAGCTCTTCCAAACTGTCTGAAATAAATTGTAGGGGAGACTTGGAAGTCAATGTCTTTTCTCACTTGACTATTCATGTGGAACTTATACGAAAACAGTGGCCGGAGTAATCGTAGGGTCTCCTTATACTTATTTCGTTCCACAATGGCAGGCTTAAAATAAGATATTATTACTTGTAGGCACAAGTGAAAAGGATCGTTAGCTATTTACTGGGTATACCTTCTTTTCTTGCAGCAAAATGATGCAGAACTTGGTAGATCAGGTAATGAATGGTAAGCAGCAAAATAACTATGCTTTTGCTCGTCTCTCCTTTTTTAAATTATTTTGTATGAGGAGAATAAAAACCTTAGGCCTCAAACAATACGAGAACATTTAGGACACACAAACTCAAAGAGAGAACTTAAAGAAGCAAAACTTCACTAACCTGAAAATGAAGCATAACAGTGCGAAGAATTCACCGAGATTGCCACACTTCTCACTAAATGATAAGCAAAACAGTGTAGCCACAAACCTTGTTTGTGTAGGCTCTGGGCCTTATTGTCTGTCCCATGGAATATCCTCAATGCCCTTTTTTAGCTCATGTCACCCAAAATTCTTTTTTTGCAACCAAGTACACATAATCATTACAGATTTAAGCAAGATTTTAGGTGTAAGTGTGTATTCCTGGGCAGAAGAAAAATATAACCAACACCTTATCTCCCACACTATAGTCCATACTCATACCAATAATACAAGTTGATACAAAAGGGTACAAAGCAAACAGCTAAAACATATGAGTGAACGAAAATAAACGCACACAAAGATCAATCTGCAGGAAGCATATATGTTCATAATATCTGTGAAACGGTGATCATTGTTGGCCTAGCTTCAGGATTGCCATCAACACAAGCTGCTGCGACGTTTATGATTTTTAACACTTGTTCTTTCTCCCTCTGACTCGGGCGCGGAAGGCGCCGATCCATTGCCTCTTCCACCAATACTTGGTCTGGAGCAGATGATAGAGAAGAAATGAATTCTCCTGGGTGACTCCCTTTTATCACTTTAAGGGCCAACACTCCAAAGCTATACACATCACACTTCTCTGTAACCTTCATTGTCAATGCAAGCTCTGCCACACCACACAAAAATGGTAACTGTATGTCTTTAACTTAAACATCAAGAATTAGAGAAAGAACTCGATTAGTTACTTACCCGGTGCAATGTACCCATAAGTTCCTGCAACTGCTGTCCAGTTTGAAGAATCTTTCTTCAGTAACTTGGCAAGGCCAAAGTCTGAGACACGAGCTTCAAATTCAGAATCTACCAATACATTGCTGCTTGTGATGTCTCTGTGAACAATAGGCGGCGAGCAGTGGTGGTGCATATAGCACAAGGCATGAGCTACTCCTTTGATCACATTCACCCTCTTTCCCCAATCCAGTTCTGTAGCTCCCTCTTCGCTGCTCAAGATTGTCGCCAAGCTGCCCCGTTCAAGGTACTCGTACACGAGAAATGAGTGTCGAGAATGAGAGCAAAAGCCATAGAACTTCACAATGTTCCGATGCCTTATCTCTGTCAGCGCCCTGATCTCGTTGAGGAACTCCTTGGGATATGTGTTGTCGCCAACATCGTCTGGCAGAGGATGCAGTTTCTTGACAGCAACTACTATGCTTTCCGATGCCAAATTAGCTCTGTATACGCTTCCATGCCCTCCTTCCCCAATGCAATGTGCAGGGTTAAAATCTTGCGTCGCCTCTATGATTTCCTTGTATACTCGGCCTCCATCAAAAGTCAATATAGAAAACAATTTTGGATCACTCTGTGTCGTTAATTGATCTACCTTTCTTATTCTCAACATAAAAAGCAACCCGAAGATGGCACACAAAAGCAAAAGTGATCCTAAAACAGGAAACAATACCGAGAACAAAACCTTGTGGTGGTGATGGTTTCTTGAAAGAGGCATGCAAGGCTGGAGCGCGCTAACATTACCACACAATCTTGTGTTGCCTTGAAGAGAAGCAACCTGAAATGCTTTATTGTTTGGAATTGGGCCTCGCAGGTTGTTGTGAGAGATGTCAATGTACAAGAGGCCATGCATTTTCTCAAACGAACACGGAAGAGAGCCAGAGAGATTATTGTGGGAGATGTTAAGCATCTCTAAGCTTTGCAGATTGCTGATTCCTGAAGAGATCTCTTCACTGAGATCATTGTAACTCAAATCCAAAAGTGTCAGGTGCTCAAGCTTCCATGTGGCAGCAGGAATGTCTTGGCTGAATTGATTGTGGCTCAAGTTCAAGTAATACAGTTTCAACCAGCCACCAATGTCTCTGGGAATAGACCTGCTGAATCTGTTGGCTGACAGATCAAGGTGTTCCAAATTAGTTAACAACCCAAGTTCTTTTGGTAGCTCACCTGAAAGTTGGTTTCTGCAGAGATTTAAGCGCCCTAAGGAAGTTAACTTGGCTAGTTCCTTGGGGAGTGCTCCAACAATATGATTTGAAGAAAGATCAAGGCATTGTAATTGGGATGCATTTCCAATCTCAAGTGGTATACTACCACTGAGATTGTTATTTGCAATGAGCAAGGTGGCAAGTCTCAAGATAGGTGAGCTTGGAGAGGAGACCAATTTGTGGTGGGATGGTGCCAAACAGTTCATTCTCGCTCAGATCAAGATACGAGAGAGGGAAATTCACCGAGCGTACGTTGCAAACCAAGATTAATGAGATTAATTTGAATGACACTCGTACCTCCAGCATTGCAAGAAATGCCAAGCCAAGCGCAATGACGAGTTGATGACTCGTTGGTCCAAGAAGAGAGGTGCATTTGGGTACCATTCTCAAGGCTTGTTGCGGGTCCGAATGTGACCTCGCAATTACACTTCTGGCCCGCATTTGAGCACCGAATTGTCCTCATTTCGGCTTTCTAGAGCCATTAATTTGGTACTTTTGATCCTTTGTGTGTTTTTGACATTTTGTAGGTGCAAGGCACAATTGAGCATAATTGGAGCTGAAAATCGGTTAAGAAAGTTCTGCACAACAACTGAAACTTCCCGGTGGTGTAGATTTCTCGTCCGAAGTCTGATTGGGGCCCATAATTTATCGATTTGAGCGGATTGTGAAGATCTAATCCATTGGTGAAGATTTCAAGGGGTCACGATCGTGCCTAGGTGAGGCACAATCGTGCCTAAATGTATTTTTTGCCGAATTTTGCTCGAAACTTACAGTGGCGAGGCACGATCGTGCCTACCAAGGCAAGATCGTGCCTACAGCACAAAAACTGATATGTAAAGTGCAGAAATCAGATTTTTGGGGGGAGCTCAAAATCTAAACCTAGAGCTGAAAATTGAGAGTGGAAGAGCTGAGTTTGAGACCAGATTTCCACCGTCAAAGGCCACCGCTCCAACAACATCACATCTCTACGGTGTGTTCTTGAGTGTTCTTGAGCGAGTATTGGAAGATTCTCCATCTTTGATTGAAGATCCAAGCTTCATCAACACCTCGAGACCAAGAGCTTCTAGCCTCCACACCATGAGCATTTCTAAACTCTAATCTTTGTATATGATGATGTTGTTGTATTTTCTTGTTAGTATTAATCGGATATTTGGACTTAGCACCATAGTTGAGGGCTAAATCCCTTTGCCATGGGTGCTAGACATTTGTGATGTGATTATTGAGTTTATTGAGGTATTAGTTCTAGGATTGAAGACTTTGTTGTGTGGATTGTTGTTTGAATGCATGTATTGTTTAATTGACGCTTTACAATATGTGTTTGAGGAGTTCTATCCGATACCGAAAGGGAAGGAATAGAATCCGGACCTAGCATCCACCGAGGGTTGTAGGCTCAAGACCGTGTCTTGGCACCTCGTAATAACCCTTAGCTTATTATTGTCGATCTAATGCGGTCTCGAGTTGTTCTCAATATCGAAAGGGCACGAGGAGACTCGGGATTAGGCTAACCTCATTACCGAAAGGCGAGGTCGGCACTTAAGACATAGGCTCAACATTAATTTCGATCCAAAGGGAATTAAAACTCGCAAACTTATTTACATTGTTATTTGTCTAGCACCCTAGGCGTTTTACTTCCATTGTTATCATGTCGTTGCTATTTACTTGTTGGTAGTTTACTAAAATAAATACAAATACTCAAAACAACCTACGACCCTCATTAGTCCATGTGGATTCGACTCGGTATCTTACCGGTTTATTTGTACTTGCTGCGACCGCGTGTTGTTGCGCGAGAGAAGGGAGACCGCTTTTTCCCCAGCAAGGCTGGCTTTCCATTTCAGAAGAGCATTTGCTTGTGAGTTTGAGGCTGCTGAAGCTTCTATCCAAGTAATGGAGAAAGAGTATAAAAACAAGGTAACATAGAACAGAATCAAGTGAAGGAGGCTTATCAATTAGGTGCTCTATTGTCTCTTACACTTCAAAATTTTGAATGGGGACTGAAATTTCAATATAATTGTATAAATGATTTGATATAAGCATAATGGAATATCTCTGTAGCTAGATTGCAATAATTCTCCTTCAGTCTTCTCATATTTACATTTAATGTTGAGGAAAGAAATGGTAAGTTGTTAAATAAGGTTTTTAAAATATGCTTTTTCTCTAGTGCTTTCCTCCCTCTAATTTTATCAACAATGGGTACCAAGATTTGAAGTCAAGCCCTCTCATATTTAGAAGTAATAAGGTCTTTGACACTTGAGAATGAGTTATTTACATTTAGAGACACAAACTCAAGAAAAGAGAGACTCAAGACGCAAAATTCACTGACTTGAAAATGAAGTATAGTAGGTAATAGTTGCCCTCGTCAGTTGGTTTTCATTTCTGGATCTGCACCTGCAATCAGGACAATTCCGAGCCTTAGTGTAGTCTTGTAATCGAACCCACAATCCTCTTCCTCAATTTCATCATAGAAACCAGACATGTAATTGAATTCCTAACTTCAGTTGCATCATTCAATCATCTTCAAGAAAATGGCAAAGCATGGCCTCTGCAAGAGTAAGCATTATCAAGACAGCTTGTCCAGAATCTAAAATCAAAGGATTTGAATTGAAAAAAAAACCTTCAAGTCCCAATTGTGTCTAATACCACAATCAGTACAGCCACTGGAGCATGTCACTTCCATGGCCACCGCCATCTCCTCCTCCGCCACCACTGTTGTAGCTGTCGCCGTCGCTGATGGATTTTTCGACTACTACTCGGCTTGATTCTCAGTTTGAGATCGGTGTCAGGTTCAAAATGTCCACCCCTTTATTTTTAATCGGATCTTAAGAGTTTAATCCATGATTTGTGGTTTCTCCTCGGCGAAGCATGATCTCCCTCGAGCCATGTTAGCGATTGTGTTATGACAATTCCATATCTTTTTGGGGAGAATCAGTCCTTACCAAGGAGGAGCGCACCACAAGCAAAACTCACATACACACTAGAGCCCACTTCTGACTCAAAAAACTAGCCTATCAAGTCTAAAGTCCAATATGTATATAAATTCTTCTTATACTCCGTACTATTTCAATATGAGACTTGAACTCACATGTGGAATTCTTAACATATGTAACCTTGTCGGTTCAAATCATCAAGATCACTTAACCCGTATCATTTGAATTGCCATACCCTACTTTCTCAAATTTATTCTTTATTATCTCCATTATCTGGTCTCTCTCAACTTTTGTTGAAACTATGTTTGACTTGAGATTCAAGTAATGGCAAAATAGACTCCTCCCTCCCTTGTACATAAGGGGTGTTAATGCCTTTACCAGATAGTGCTCACATTGATCATATCTGTAAGTTACACCTCTCAGTTCTTTTACACTTCGATTATTTTTAACAATTTTGTAACACATATTTTGCATTGCAAGTTGATAACAATAAAAAGACAAAGAGCAGGTACAAAGTAGACATCTAAAACAGATTATTGAATACAAACAACAACTTGCAAAGATCAATCTGCAGGAAGCATGTATATTCATAATATCTGTGAAACGGTGATCATTGTTGGCCTAGCTTCAGGATTGCCATCAACACAAGCTGCTGCGACCTTTATGATTTTTAACACTTGTTCTTTCTCCCTCTGACTCGGACGCGGAAGGCGCCGGTCCATTGCCTCTTCCAGCAATACTTGGTCTTCAAGGTCTGGAGCAGATGACAGAGAAGAAATGAATTCACCCGGGTGAGTCCCTCTGATCACTTCAAACGCCAACACTCCAAAGCTATACACATCACATTTCTCTGTAACCCTCATTGTCAATGCAAGCTCTGCCACACCACACAAATATGGCAATTATATCTCTTTAACTCAAACATCAAGATTTAGAGAAAGAGCTTGATTACATACCCGGTGCAATGTACCCATAAGTGCCTGCCACTGCAGTCCAGTTGGAAGAATCCTGCTTCAGAAGCTTTGCAAGGCCAAAGTCTGAGACGCGAGCTTCGAATTCAGAATCCACCAAAACATTGCTGCTTGTGATGTCTCTGTGAACAATTGGCGGTGAGCAGTGGTTGTGCATATAGCACAAGGCATGAGCTACTCCTTTGATCACATTCACCCTCTTTCCCCAATCCAGTTCTTTAGCTCCCTCTTCGCTGATCAAGATTGTCGCCAAGCTGCCCCGTTCAAGGTACTCGTACACGAGAAATGAGCGTCGTGAATGAGAGCAAAAGCCATAGAACTTCACAATGTTCCGATGCCTTATCTCTGTCAGCGCCCTGATCTCGTTGAGGAACTCCTTGGGATATATGTTGTCGCCAACATCGTCTGGCAGAGGATGCAGTTTCTTGACAGCAACTACTATGCTTTCTGATGCCAAATTAGCTCTGTATACGCTTCCATGCCCTCCTTCCCCAATGCAATATGCAGGGTCAAAATCTTGCGTCGCCTCTATGATTTCCTTGTGGACTCGACCTCCATCAAAAGTCAATATAGAAAACAGTTTTATATTGTTGGGTGTTTCACAACTCTGTGTTGTTGGCTGTTTCCCCATTCTTCTCCTCAAAACATAGAACAGCCCAAAGATGGCACACAACAACATAAGAGATCCTAAAACAGTAAACAGTGCTGAGAACAGAACCTTGTGGTGGTTTCTTGACAGAGGTATGAATGTAGTGCAAGGCTTGAGCGCGCTAGCATTACCGCACAATTCTGTGTTGCCTTGAAGAGAAGCATCTTGAAATGCCTTAGTGTTTGGAATTGGGCCTCGAAGGTTGTTTTGAGAGATGTCAACGTACAAGAGGCCATGCATTTTCTCAAACGAAGACGGAAGAGAGCCAAAGAGATTATTGTGGGAGATGTTCAGCGTCACCAAGCTCTGCAGATTGCTGATTCCTGAAGAGATCTCTCCACTGAGACGATTATGACTCAAATCCAAAAGGGTCAAATGCTCTAGCTTCCATATGGCAGCTGGTATCTCTTGGCTGAATTGATTGTGGCTCAAGTTCATGGAGTACAGTTTCAACCAGCCACCAATGTCTCCGGGAATGGACTTGCTGAATCTATTGGCAGACAGATCAAGAAGTTCCAGATTAGTTAGCATTCCAAGTTCTGTTGGCACCTCACCTGAAAATTGGTTTCTGCTGAGAATGAGGCGCCCTAAGAAAATTAACTTGGCTAGTTCCTTGGGGAGTGCTCCAACAATTCGATTAGAAGAAAGATCAAGAGCTTGCAATTGGGTTGCATTTCCAATCTCAGGTGGTATAATGCCACTGAGGTTGTTATTTGAAATGAACAAGGTGGCAAGTCTTGTGCAGCTTCCCCAACTACGCCAGAGGCTGCCATAGAATTTGTTGTCGCTGAGGTCCACAAAACTCAAATTTGGATAAACTCCAAAATCTTTGTGAATGTCTCCAGTGAGTTGATTTCCACCTAGATGGAGCCGAACCAAGCTTTTACAATTCGTCAAAGTTTTGGGAATTGGCCCTGTCAGATAGTTGCGACTAACAGATAACTGTTTAAGGGATCCGCCTCCACAAAGATTTGGTGGCAATCTACCAGTAAGCTTGTTGTTCCACAACTGTAGATTAGCAAGAGACTTCATGCTCCCCATCTTTTTGGGAATGGAGCCTGATATTTGATTTTCGAATAGAACAAGTTCGCTTAGATTTGTCATGTTGCTTAGTGAAACTGGGATTGAACCAGTCAGTTTATTGGTGCTCAAAAACAACATAACAAGAAACTTCATGCCTCCAATCTCTTCAGGAATGGCACCTGAAACTTGATTTTTGAATAGGGAAAGTGTGCTGAGATTTGTGAGGTTGCAAAGTGAAACCGGTATTGAACCGGTCAGTTTATTGCCACTCAAACTCAACATAACAAGGGACTTCATGTTTCCAATCTCTAAAGGAATGTGGCCGGTGAGCTGATTAGAGTAGAGTTGGAGAACAGAGAGGTTTGTGAGGTTACAAATGGAAGGCGGGATTGACCCAATAAGATTGTTTTCTTCACAACTCAGACTCTCCAACGATGTCAGATTCCCAATTTCAGGAGGAATGGGACCGGAAAGTTGGTTGTCAAAAATGAAGAGTATAGTCAACCTTTTCAAGTTCCCAAAAGTGGGAGGAATGGAACCAGTCAAGGCATTGGTATGCGAGGAAAATGTTTCCAGATTGGAGAGATTTCCAAGTTGTGCAGGAATGGAACCGGAAAGTGAATTCATATAGAGGTACAATACGACCAGGCTGGTCAAGTTGCCCAAAGAAGCAGGAATGGGACCGCTGAGATAGTTGGTGCACAAGGCAAGCTCATTTATGGACTGCAAATTTCCCAACTCAGAAGGAATGGAACCGTTGAGCTGGTTCACGGCAAGGTAGAGCACCTCAAGCTTGGTGAGCAGCCCAATTTCTTTAGGGATAGGGCCCTCCAATCGGTTCGTAGAGAGATCAAGATAGAGGAGTTTAGAGACTCCACCGATCTCAGGAGGGATTGTCCCAAAGAGCTGGTTCTTGCTGAGATCAACATATGCAAGATTGGGGAAGGAGCTGAAAGAGAAATCATCAAGTGTACCTTTTATGCCGAAACCGGTAAGGTTGATCCTATTGACACTACCAGCATAATTGCAAGAAATGCCAGACCAAGTGCAGGGACTGTTGCCAGAAGAGTTGGTCCAGGAAGGCACGCGCAACTGTGTCCTGTTTTGGAAGGTGGACTTCCAGTGGAGAAGGGCATTTGCTTCTGTGGAAGAGTCAAAAGCAACATATAGTGAAGAACAAAACATAACAGAGAGTGACAAAGAGAAGAGGAAGGAAAGTCCATTGTGCAATGCCATTTAGAAACTAAGTGTATATGGTTGCACAAGAAACGGGTTAGGACCATTGCCTGATATATACTCTTATAGAGGAGACTTTGGCCTTCAGCAGCTTTCAGTCTCCCGACTCAAAGCCAAAAAATTTGAAGCATCTTCGGGGCTGAAGAGAGTCGCAATCAAACCTATATATACGCTCTTTGATTTAAACATTATCAAATAAGAAGGTAAATTCATTCCATCCATGCAATAGATAAGCACATTTCAAAGTCTCACATCAAATCAGTGATGGAAGTTATGTTATCAGGCTCCAAGGTTTCCAATGACCAAGACGTAGAGGTCACTTGCCCCGTGATACAATCATGGAAAAGTAAACAATTTCGTAATCATAGTACAGAAAACACTGAGGATTTACTAAAATGGCATTTCAATCACATAATTTTAGCATTTACATAAGTTTGCATTGTCTTGAACTGTGAAAAATATATACTCTGGTAGGATTATAGAAGGCACAGAAGTACAAGACTCTGAAATAAAGCTGTAATTAAGTAAATATAAAATTCAAACTATGCAAATACGGCAACAGGTTAACCTAGTTAAGTTCCTACAACAAGAACAAACCAGTGACTGTGACACTCTACTGTAAATATGGAATCTGAAACCAATTGGCTTAGAGAAACAGCACACATACTGGAGTCAGTTCCAGAGGAACAAAACAGCTACAATCATGAAAATGGGCATCCTGGAGCCAACAAGTGCGGCAAGAAGCAATCGAAATAAATCAGCTGCAACACGATCTTGTGTGTTGTAACATGACATGACAACTATCAGCTACCAGCTACACATACATGCACCTGTACTAAAATGCCTTGGCTCGTGATCGAACATCGATTAGAAAATAAGCATAATTTCAATTACCCAAAGATTAATAAATTCATAAAACAGAAACAGGAAAACTGTAACCATGGCAAACCTCATGGCAACAATATTTTCAAACTCAGCACATCGAATGAATTTCAGAGTCGGTTCAACAGCGTATTCTATCGGGTATCTACATTTAACTTCATCAGCACCAAGCAGTGCATCTGGATCTCAAAACCCTTTTTAGGCCATCACAGCTACTAAAACTCTCAGACCAAAGTTCAGAAACCAAATAACAGGAACCATGGTCAGGCAAATTTGTATAATACTATAATCCCAAATGGGTATAAGACTTCAATAGTTTCTTAAACCTTACCATTTATGATATCACCCAAATTTGTTAAGACGGTGAGGTTCAACCAGCAAAAGTGATATCTCACTGAGGGTAAGACAACATCAGCAGCTACTAAATCTTGCCAACCAATGACGAACAATCTTCCTGAACACCACTAATAAAGGCCACTATGTTTACATCAAACATGTTTATTGAAAATGTAGGCAGAAATCCCACACAATCTAATAAATGAAGTATGAACCCAAGCAAACAATAGACATCCAAACAAAATTTAGTTGAAAGGAAAAGGCATGAAGGCAAATAGACGAACATTATCAAATAAAATCAACAATGATGCTCAACACCGACACTGAAAATAGTACCAACTCATAAAAACAACATAGTGGAGAAGTCAATGAATACACTTAGTCTAACAGAGAAACTATTAACCTTCAAAATGTTCCCAGGGTGGCCAGCATTACCATTGAATGTTATCATGACAATATGAATATTCAACAGGTCCTTCCAAGGGTAAAGCAGCCACAGATGATACTTTGAGCCAGATTATTTCCAATTACAAAGATACCTCATTCATTGCTTATTCCTGCAGAAGATGCAAATAGCCAGTTCAGCCACAAGCATCTTAACTTAATTGACAAAATATATGAAAAAAACAAAAACTCACACCAGCACCAGAAATACGGGCATATGGGCTTTGAGAAGTAGCAAGTCGACCACGTGGCGAAATACTCTTTGGAGTAGGTGAGTGTCCATTACGATTGCGTCCATCCCCATCCCCCCTAGGGGTCATCCTTCCTGGTGATCAGTTCCTTCGAGGGCTGGAACTACGCCGAGCAGGAGAAGCACTTCAACAGATAACCATGCAGTAAATGATCAAAAGTTCATGAAGTAAAATTTCATAACAGTAGCAGGAAAGGGGACAAATTGATACCTGCCATAAGATTGGCTACGACTGCGCCTCACTTCATCATATCTTCCTCTTCTACGATCTTTGGGACGATCAGGACTTACACTACGACTCCTAGTGGTCTGGCGATAGTCGCTCCCCCTCTTATGAGACCTCTCACGAGCATATCTGTCCCTACTTCTACTCCGGCTTCTTCTCCTATAATCCTTGTCCCTGTATTCATCCTGGTACCTAAAGTATTTTCTATCAGTTGCACTTGCAATAGAAATATAATGACATGGTTGCAAGATTAGCATAACAAAACATGTAATGTGATGCCAATTTAAATAGTCGTCAAAAACACATGCACGCAATGCAAATATAAATTGGCATGTTCTTAGTTATCAGACAATTAAGTATGCAGGGATGATGTTCTAGGGAAATAGCTAAATGCAAGAACAGAAAGTCACTTACCAGCCCCGAATGAGGGAACCATGAAAATATGATTATCATGGTACAAACACTGTGTACCATACTACTAGTACAGTGGGCCAACAATAATCACCCCTCATAGTTTATCTCATTCACAACTTATACAAATGTAAGTTTAAGATCATAAAGCATATAAAAGTGCATCATCAATTGCAGTATAGCAACCAGAAGGTGCAAAATGTAACAAAAGAAGGGCATCAATGGAAATCAATCCAAAGAAATGTGCAGAAGAGCACGACATCAACGTGCATGCACTTATAACAGATTCAGACATAAAGAACGAAAGATAGATATAGCAGTTAGAACATATTAGTCATTAGTTCCATGGAAATATCTCACATAAAAAAAATTGATCAGCAATAAATTTATTAAAAGCAGAATAGGGGATCCCAGGAAGGGAACCCCAAACCTTACAGAGAAGGATAGATACAAGAGACAAAGATCAATCTAAAAAGGATTGGCTGAAAAGAAATCCTCTTGTGAAAAAGCTCGTCCGGGCAATGAGCACCAAGAGGTCACACACATACACTCGATGTCTCACATAAAATTGAGTGTGTTCACACACACACCAAAAAATAATAACTTATCAAAGAAATAGCATCTCAACTTCACTGGTAATAAGTAAATAGCAGGATTTTATATCTTTCCATAATACCTATCAAGTCATCAGACAATACACAAGCAATGTGCAGTTAACAATACAAAAGTTATGTTCAACTATTTATGATATGCATAGCACGATAGATCAAATGGTTATACACCTTTTAAGCTCCAGACCCCTCAAAGCCTTTTCGTCTACATGAAAACAATATCCAACACAACACTGGTTGAAACCCAAAATAAATATATATAAGGAACCTCAACTTGGACGAGGGCTGCGACTCCTTGACCTTGTTTCAGGCTTTGAAGATGACTCCGACACCTTCCCTTTATGGCTGAAGATATAAACGTATCAATCACGCATAACTCAAATTAAGCAGCTACAAGTCAGAGAAGTAGATGAACCAAGCCAAATTATAAACGCCAATTCAAACTGTTATGTTCACAAAATACTAATTCGACGCCTCTAAAATTTATAATTTGACTACACCACAGAGGTGAATAGAATCATGTTGGTGCAACCCTTTGTCTTAAATATAGAATTTAGGCCTTATGCCCTTATTACACAGTATTGCAACTACCAATCACAACACATTTATGTGCTTAATGTCAAAAATCACCATACATCAGTCATCAAATAATGAATATCAAAAAGCACCACCATGCAGAAACTAAAAAGGTAATTCAAAAAGCACCACGAAAATTCTCTGATCTTACATTCTCTCTGCATTTGGACCATACTTGGCGAACTGAACTCCAATCTCTCTACCATCCACAACCTTTCCTGAGAAAAAAATCAGGACACAAACAAAACCAGAGACCAAACAAAATAAAAAGCTTAAATTTTTGAAATCCCAGATTAAAAGGGTACAAAAATGAACAAACCATCAAGCCTCTCGACGCTTTCTGAGCCTCATCAGCATACTTGTACCTCGCAAACGTAAATCCCCTGAGGCTCGGAGGCTCAACAATGGAGGTGAAGACGGTAAGGGCTTTGGAGGTCGGAGAAGATAGAACTAAACCGATACAAGTAGGAGTGCGGTCTGAATCAAGAACCGATCATAATCGTATTTGAGAAATCGAGAATCGTGACAATGATTCGTTTTTTATCAGTTTCAGAAAAGTCGTTAAATTGCAGTTTGGTTCTGATTTTTACATATCAAAATTGCGATTGAATTGAGAAAAACTAAGTTAGATTTTGTTTAAAGAATTGGGTTCGACTTTTGTTATTATTTTTAAAATTTGCAAATTCTAAAGTTTTGATTGAGTTATATAATTTTCGATAGTTTTAATGTATGTTTATAACTATAGTTTACAATTCAGTATTATTTGTAATAAAATTGTGAACTTAAACAATTTGATTCGGTTAGAATAGAATAGATAAACTGTTCTTAATTATAACCAATTTGTTAAGTATTTTCGAGTATGTTTCTCTAAATTTAATTTTCGCAAAAATTAGTTCATTACGATTCCAAGTCAATTCAGTCTAGCTCTAAGGTAATGAACGGATTACAGATTGGATCGAACAGAATTATTACACGTTACTCCAATATGCTTTGAATTCATATCATATCAGTGCTTTATACATTTAAGATGCATCATGTTAAAAAAAACTAGCGGCCCTTCTCTCCAAAAGAAATCTCACTAGTCTCGTGTTATTTAGGTCATTGGATGAGCAATCTCGTCGGTCAGGCTCTCCGGTGACCGTTCATTTCTTCTCTTTTTGTTGTGTTTGTTGGTGGACCCCAAGCTGAATTAGGCCAAGAAGGAGGAGAAATGACTTTTCCAGAACCATATTTGTGGTTGTTGGTGGACCCCATACATCATGTTAGAGAAATTTGAGGGAAATGAGTATTATCGGTCACACAAAATAAGGCGTGTCAGAAAATTTCGGATCCCTTCCATCCACCTACATGAAGTGCGACAATGTTATCGTCTCACACCCTTTACATGTGTGTGTTGCACGTGGTCCGCAATTTTTGTCAACGTGTACATACAATGTAGTCTAAAATTATAGAAAAGTATACGACAATTTCTCTTACAGTTTAATATTACGTTTCTCGCGCCACTCATCTAGATGTGATATAAAATTTGTCGAGTTCCTCGTAATGTTTGTAATATAAAATGCATTTGTACATATAAATATAAATTTTAATACAGTCCATCACCAAGCTCTTCAACGTATTTTTACTTTATCCATAAGAATTATCGTATAAATTAAGTGACGCCTACGACTCTTTGTGATATTCATTAATCATACGAAAAGACATGTTTGAAGTTCCCATCTTCTCGTTCGTCAACACTAAACTCAATAACATCAACAAACATTTCGCTTTTTATTATTACTACAAGGAGCAATAATTTGGGCATTTCATCATATTTTTTAAATGCCATCTTAATGGCGACAAAAATAAATACAATTGAACAATAACATTACGCGTCTTAAAATATAAATAGCATTATTATAACACTGCAAAGCCACCGTAATTAACGTGTAATTTCCCTCCGCAATTAACTTTACCCTTACCCTTAATTACATGCAAGTTGTATTATAAAAACCTTACTGTACAAACCTTGAAATGTAGAAAAAAACCACAATTTACTTACCATAGATTATATATATATATATATATATATATATATATATATATATATATATATATATATATATATATATATATATATATTATGGAAATGGAACACTAACAATTTAACAAATGATGTGAATATTAAAGAAAAATATACTTTGTCTTATCAGATTCAATAATTGCACCGTACCTACCCTCGTTTTGCTTTTAAAAAAAATACTGCTCTCGCCCACCATTTTCTCAAACTAACTCTATAACCTCAAACACAAATATATACATGCCACTGCACTTCAATTGTGCTAGCTAACCAGCTATCTTCTGTTTGGGTTCCGAGAAAACGATAGAAAATAGAAAGTGTCCTAGAAATGGCGATAGGAGGATTCGCCGTGGAGACCGGCCGCGTCGACGGCAACGACTTCAACGGCAAGATCACGGCGTCGCTGGTGATCACCTGCATCGTCGCCGCCTCCAGCGGCCTCATTTTTGGCTATGACATCGGAATTTCCGGTAATTATAAGTACTCTCATTTCCTTCAATATATTTTTTATATTTATTTCTCACTGTCGTTGTGTCTGAATATGTATATCATTGAATTATTAGTGATAAAAATGAGCACGAAGCTTGAAAATTGAAATTGAGCGTTGGGATATAATTTCGTTGCGTCTGCTGTTATTGCTGATAAAAAAGTTGTCAGGGATGTGTTAATTGAGCATAGAATAAGTGATGAAAATCTCCGGCGAGATTTGACTCGCCGGAAGAGGTATAGTTAGAGAGGGATCGGAGGCGAGTAATTGTGAGGGTAGCTGAGGCAGTGTAGCGACCTACCCTCGAGCACGAGCATGAGCAACTGCTACTTGAAATAGGAAAAAAAATGATAAAGAATATAAAGATGATGTAATGATATATGATATACATTGACCGGTAGATGAAAAAGGTATAGCTTTAAAATATCAAAATCAATAGTTGTTGGTCCACATAGCCACAATTAGTTTAGTTAGTCAACTTAATTTAAAAAAATTAGGTATTGAATTGACCGAGCCAGACTATTTAGTTCATAAAATAATTTTGAATTGACCAATTTTGAATTAAATATGTTAATGATAAGGTAAATGGTAGTGTATTTTATCACGCATGTAATCTGTTCGGGTTCTGATCAGGAGTTTGAGTGCGAGCACTTCCTAAAAACTTTGACTGGTTTATTGTGTAATGACATGTCCTGAATAATATATGAGATGTGTCATGTATTAGAAAAATGAGAGGTCAATTTGTTGTGTGATTTAAATATTGATGTTTTTTTATCAATTCATGGAATTTGAGTAGCTTGTCCGAATTGAATTATTGAGATATGGGGCAATTAATTAATTCTAAATTTGTTATTTGACGTGATAATTATTTGCTTTGAATTTAGTAATGACTATTAACTGCTTGATTTTTTTCTTTATTAAAAAAAAGTATTATTGTTTGATTTTTTTATCCATCCTCAAATAGCTATTTATGTTCATGATATATATACTTACCGGATAGATTAGCATAAGAAGATGTTACGCAATTAATGAAGAAAGTAAACGTAAAAATTACTCTCTATATTAAGTTAGGGAAATTTATATATTATTTTTGAATTACACTATATCCAAAATCTGCTATTTAATTGTTTTTTATCCAACTTATAATGGGTTTGACTTAAATATTTTATTAATAATATGAGACTCAAACCGTTAAAAAATTATATATAATTGAAAGATTTTTGTTTGAAAATTAAATAAAAGATTGGAAACTTTGTAAGTTATGATTGTCATTTTTTTATTATATTTCGTGTAAGTGTGGCCGAGGGTCAGGTTAAATAGTATTTATTGTTATTATTATTTAAAATTGACTTTGTTCCATTTTAGGTATTGACTATTGACTACTTGCTCCCATTAAACGTGATGGGAATGAATTATAATACAAAATGGTATTATTATTATCCAATCGAATTAATTACTCATGAATATACATGTGATGTAGTTACGGATATATTAATAGTTTTTAATATAGCTTTTAAGATCCGATGATATTTAATTTTAAAATGTGCAATGTAATCATGAAATTACAAATATATTGGAGAAATCTCTAATAAAATTTTTTGGTGCCGCTTAAAATAACATTCCCGAAATAATTACACCAACAATTAGTAGTCCACACACAACAATTCTACGCTACATTCAAATTAGGAGTGATCACGTGTTAGGTTTGAGTTGAATTTATTGATTATAGCCTCTATTTTGTTCTGTTAGATTAGAGACATCTGGTCCTATCAGATTAAGTAATGCTTTCATCTTTGTAAGATGAAAAAGAAGTGTAGGGTTGGGCACGGTTCCGACCCAGAACTGAACTCAAATATGAAAATAGATTTTGGAACCAGTATGTGAAAAATGGTTCTGTTTTATATTTGGTTTTAGCTGATTTGATTCGATTCTACTCTATTAGAGCCAATTAGATTTCGATATTGAATTCATGTTTAATTTATGAACCAAATATGATAAAATTCGAGCCTGATTTATTATTCGAGTTAGACAAAATTAAGCCTGAAACATTGTAACTATGGGAGAAAGATAATTCAATTCATTACAGACTTATGTTCTAGGAACGAACGACATAATTGAGACACGCATGTAGAAAAGGTACCGGTGGCGCGCCCAAAAAGAAACACGTGACTCCTGAGCATGATAAACCAAACCAGTTCTGAACAGATCAACTGACGGTTTTGTACCGTACGAACCGAAATTAAACCAAATTTAATTAAACGGTTCTTCAATTTAAAAACCGAACCCGACCCATTATCCACGGCCCTCGATTTTTCTTTTCAGTTTCGGTTTGGAGCCGATTCTGGGTCTAAATTGCCCACCCCTGATATAGCTGCATTTCCCCGGGCGGGTTTAATGACCCCCCTTCAATTCCTTGCCCCGTCAGATCAGAGAGATCATGTCCTCACCAAATTCAATGATTTTTATCATCCCTAGTTCAAATAATTGGTCTGAATAACTTGAAAATATCATCAAATGTAGTCTTGTCGATGTGGATGCAGGAGGAGTGACAACAATGGTGCCGTTTCTGCAGAAGTTCTTCCCGGCGGTGCTGAGGAACGCGGCGAAGGCCACAACCAACATCTACTGCATGTACGACAGTCAGGTCCTCACCGCCTTCACTTCCTCGCTCTACATTGCCGGCCTCGTCTCCTCCTTGCTCGCCAGCCGTCTCACCTCCATCTTGGGCCGCAAGGCCACCATGATTCTCGGCGGCGCCACTTTCCTCGCCGGCGGCACCATCAACGCCGCCGCCGAGAACATAGCCATGCTCATCATAGGCCGTATCTTGCTCGGTATTGGCGTCGGCTTCACCAACCAGGTACGTACACATATTTTTACTTAAACCATTTTAACAACACTATATATATAGCTTTGTATTGTAGGTACGTACGTACTTTTTAGACTGACCGATCAGGTTGGAGACACCATATTTCTATCACTTGTTAATGCGTCACATAAAAATATTTTTTTGTTAACTTTCATAATATGGGCATATGAGCTAAGAATCGTCCATTAATAAAGATTGATGACTTAAAATGAGTTGCGAGTCAAGATTGATTTATTTTTATTTTTATCGGTTCTCATTTTATAAATCGAACTGACAGATTTTGGTTCGATTCGATTTTAAACCATATCAAATTGATTTTCTTTTAATTCAATTATTTTTCAGCTCGGTTTGATTCAGTCAGTTCGGTTAATTTTTATACTCCTAGACCTGACCATGAATTAATTAATACTTTGTTAATTCAATATCTTGTCAATCTTACTTAATTATCACCATATATATATATATACACATAAAATTGATTTGCTATATGTGTAAATAAACCAGGCAGCGCCGGTGTACCTATCGGAGGTGGCGCCGCCGAAATGGCGCGGCGCGTTCAACATAGGCTTCCAATTCTTCCTCGGCATCGGGGTCGTCGCCGCCAACTGCATCAACTTCGCCACCGCGAAGCACACCTGGGGCTGGCGCCTGTCCCTCGGCCTCGCCGTCGTCCCCGCCGCCATCATGACGGCGGGGGCTCTCCTCATCTCCGACTCCCCCAGCAGCCTCGTCGAGCGCGGCAAGCTCGACCAGGCCCGCAAGTCCCTCCTCAGGGCCCGCGGCTCCGGCGCCGACGTCGACGCCGAGCTCAGCGAGCTCGTCAAGGCCAGCGACGCCGCCAAGGAGGCCACGCGCGAGCCCTTCGCGACCATCTTCGAGAGGCGGTACAGGCCGTACCTGGTGATGGCGGTGGCGATCCCGTTTTTTCAGCAGATCAGCGGGATCGGGGTGGTGGCGTTCTACGCGCCGGTGCTGTTTCAGTCGGTTGGGTTCGGGAGCGACTCGGCGCTTATCGCGGCAATTATATTGGGGCTGGTGAATTTGGGGTCGATCGCTGTTTCGGCGTGTGTTGTGGATCGGTTTGGGAGGAGGGTTTTGTTCTTGGAAGGTGGAGTCCAAATGTTCATCTGTCAGGTACGTAAAGTTTACAAGATTTCGGATTCGTATGATAACATAAATCGTAGACAGTTTGAATTATCCATCTATAATCTATAGACTTAATTTTTAGGGGATTTGGACTCAGATAGAGATGGCAATGGGACGAGTTTTGTATTCGGTCTTCGTTTACGGTTGAAAATATTGTCTACTTGTATGAATAATATAATGAGACGGGTTTAGGACGGGTTTTGTGACCTTATCTTTATCCTGATCGGGTTGTGATAGCGAGTATGTTATATTCGAGATATTTTGTCATCTATAGACCCGATAACTACGAATCTACTTGCTATATTGACCCATTAGGAATGACCTACTTGGTGACCGGTTTATTTTTGACTCATTCTCGATTACTTCTCAAAAGGCCCTTTATCTGATTAGCGCCTAACGTATTTTAGGACACTGGTGAAACATATGTTAGTATTGGATTGGATTTACTCCACTAACTGCCATTATGTTTGTGAAGGTGGCAGTGGCTTGTGTTTTAGCTGCGAGCATTGGTGCGTCAGGCAACAAGAACATGTCGGAGGGAAATGCCATATTGGTCCTAGTATTCATATGCTTCTACTGTGCCGGCTTCGGCTGGTCCTGGGGTCCCCTGTGCTTCCTCGTCACCAGCGAAATCTTCCCCATGAAAATCCGGCCCACCGGACAGAGCATAAGCGTCGGGGTCAACTTCGCCACAACGTTCGTGCTGTCCCAAACGTTCCTGACCACGCTGTGCCACTTCAGGTACGGCATTTTCTTGTTCTACGCCGGCTGGGTCGTCCTGATGACAGCTTTCGTGCTCTTCCTCTTGCCGGAGACCAAGGGGGTACCCTTGGACTCCATGCACGCCGTCTGGGAGCGCCACTGGTTCTGGGGACGCTATGTCCGCACCAAATGATAGCGAGATTTGATTATAGTCTTTACGTGTATGAATAAATTTGTGCATGAGTACAGTACTACAATGTTGTTGCGAGATTGACATTAAATGGATGTGTTTTTAGTGTACTGAATTTGGATGTGTTGAGTTTAAATGCATGAACGTATAGTGGCTTAAAGAGAGTGGTAGGTTGGGAATTACAATAATTCGGGTCCAAATATAAACATATATGGATGACAAAATAGCCCGTCCTGATGGTGACCCGATGCTCCCGATCCGGTCAGGGGCAGGCGAGATATCCCCGCCTGTCCGCAATATATTAAAATAAAATTAATAAAAAGTAATACTTTTTATAACAATTCGGGACGAGACATGGATGGGATGGAGAAAACCCGTCCCGAAACTGCCCAGTTGTTGCCATCCCTAGAAATAGAGGTATATGTGCATGAAAGATTCACTTAACTAAGGAGACACAAACATATATACTAATGTTCAGTTTATATACTCTTCATTCAGAAACTATAAGTTCAGCCTTTCAAGTTCTAAGGCTTCACAAACAAAGTTTTGCATCTTAGTTCAAGGTCTAACAAAATGTACGAGAACCTGTAAAATATAGACGCTGAAACAATCCTATGTGGTAATAAGACTGTATGTGGTAGAAGCAAACACATGTATATACGCTTATGCAGGGGAACCATCATTTCCACCTGTTCTCGGCCTCACGCTGATATGGTTCAGAGAAACCAGCAAAAGAACCATTTGATTCTCTTTTATGTACATATATCCACAGAAGCATTTCCGGCTAAATGCGAAACCCATTCATGCTGCAGATGAAATGAGCAAGTAGTTAGGTATGGTCTAGCCAATAAGCAACAATTTAGAATTTGCAAACTATAAAAGCAAGGTTTTGGTCTTTGTTAGTAATTCAATACCAAACAGTCCTCTACTGAAATTAGTTTTTTTTCTATCCGATCGTCAAAGTAAGGTTATTAAAATAACAATAGTACATATAGTCATATAGATGGTTTCAGAGGTGGAAACTAATGCAGAGAAGATTTATGGGCATACCAGTAAACTCAGAACTTCAAAAAAGAAGCTAAACAACAAAGAAAGAAAAGGGTTTCCCAAAGCAGATTCCAAAATCTATCAAGTTCCCAGCAAGAGAGGGTTTCAGAACAACTAAGACAAAAGGCTTAAACGATAATGGCTAAACAAGTCCCAAACGTTTATCAACTACTATGTACTTCTAATTTCATATTACGATTATATCAAAATGAACTGGAATAACCAGTACTCCTAATTCACAAAACATGCTAAAACTCTAATCATCAATATCTGACACTTTACATGATCATCCTATCGCCGCCACCTTGCACATTTATCAATTTACTGAATATCATGATCTGTTGGCACTGCGATATTTATGAGGAATCCTTAATTGTTAGGGAACCATAAGTATTTTTTTTCCCGAAGACTTAAACAGCCTCAATGAATATGCAAGTTGAGAGGAAAAATCAAAAAGTTTATGATAAGGTTTGGTGATGGAGTTCAAGCTCTTCAATAGCATATTTGTCTCAGCTAATGCTAGCAAAAGGCAAGTAATAAGAATGAGTACTTGCAATTACCTCTAGTCAAATGCATACGGATCATCTGCATATGGATTAAGAGAGCCTTCTGAAAACAAATCACCAATGTTTGATGAAGGTTGGCAATGCCCTCCCTTAACTACCTGCATAAGAAGGATGAAACATGATTAAGTTCAAATACCAAGAACCAAGGAAATGCCACACTACTGCAGATTAACAAGGTGCCTATCTTCAAATAATGACTAGTGACTACTGGTCAGTAGGCCATCTTCACAAGTATACCATATGGCTGTGGAAACAACAGACTAGCAGCCTTCTTTTTTGCAGAATTTTAAAGGTTAGTTCCCTGATAAACTTCATGCAGCAAATAATATCCCCCATTTCCCGACTCTATTTAAATCGGTACTAAAGTATGAAACTTGTGCATCAAATAGGGGCAAATTGTGAAGCAGGTCAAACACACATATAGAATCAACTAACTTAGGAGTAAATACACCTCTGAGAAGTGAGAATACAATTCTAAGATTAATATGGTGTGCCAAGTAGATAATATATGTTATGATCAAAGCCACAAGAACATAATAATTACAACCAATAACTTCCAAAGAATACACCAATATGTTTTCATTGATTCACCCAATATTCTAACAACAAACAAATCAAGACATACTCGAGTTTAGAAGGAAACCAAGTTACATATGGAAAGATGAGAGAGTAAAAAGTAACATTCAGTAAAAATCATATATATTGTGATACCTTGACAGTATCTTTTGGAGTATTGGCTTTTGGTGAATACATCCTTCTGTTTTTTCTTGGATCCTGCTTGACAGTAAATGTGAATCAACAAAATGAATGTTATATAAGAGCATTTAATGACAATGGTTGATGATCTATCTCAGATACATACATGATTTAGGCATATATATGCATGTAAGCTCAACGATGCTTCTAGATTAGTAGATACTTACCTCAAACATCACTGTGCTTTTTGTCTTTCTTCGTTTTGTTACTGTCTGTCCATTTGAAGTCTCAACTTCATATTCCCGATGAGTTACCTTTGAGCAGGTTGGTAGCAAACCATAATCCCAATAAGAAAATATTGGAATACTAAATTAAACTTGAAGGTTATTCATATCTGATTGATTCATAATTTACTACTTCACTCCCTCCGTCCCAAAATAAGTGTCACGTTTCATCATTCGTAACAAACTATACATTCAATTTTTAGTGTTTCACTTTCCATCCTTTAGTCCTTGCTACTCTAGTAGTTATTATAGCTAACTTATAGTTGGATAGAATTGACAATCCATGGCTAATTACCTGATTAAAAGGGAAATAGTACACTTATTTTGTGACATCCATTTTAAGGAAACGAAACGGCGGGAATAAGATATTGTATAGCAAATGGTACACCTTTTAAGTGTATTTTATTAAGGAAAAGGAAGAAGAGAGAGAGAGAGCCATACAGAAGTCACTCACCTTCTTATGATGTGAGGGAATACTAGCCGGACTTCCCGAGTTTGCCTTCTCTACTCTCTTTAACAATTTTGACACAGGAGTTTGCATTGTTCGCACAAGAGGTGAATCCTATGAAGAGTACATAGATATGCTGAAATCACGACAGTTATAAAAAGATGAAGGCAATGATGGAGGCAAATTGATTGTTCATTTGTCACCTTGTCTTTATTCTCTGATCTTACTAAACCACGATGGCTTCTTCTGCCACGGCCAGAACTTGCCATCCTTACTGATAAAGCGGAGTGATCCTGAGATGGAAAAAATTGTGAAAACTGGCTATCATTTAAGAAGTTTTGGGTAAGTTACATATTTATAACCATAGAATGGAATGGGGAACATGAGAAAACACGGGAAGTATGCTACCCTAGAAGAGTATCGATATAGCTAAAGCATGATTTTCAGTGTCATAACCTAAGTACCAATCAATTGAGAAACTAAGCTACAGTATAGTGAACTGTCGTGGTCACTGAATAATAATCAATATCTATAAATTCTGAGGGCATAGGGTTTTTATTGCATCAATTCTGGGTAACATACCATCTCTCAGATGATGTACCGAGCAAACTAAACCAAAGTATGTGATACTTGCATATGTATGCAATCAAAATTTGCGCTTTTTATTATTTCATAACAAGATGAATAACCTTGATAAATGCACTCATTTATCTGCTAGAGATTAGTTTATCATGATCCGTATTTGTGCACATACACAGACAAGTTAGTGTGTGAGCGAGAGAGTATATCCAACCTTTATTGAGTTAACTTCTTGGTCCTCTTTAGGCTCTTCACTCATCACCTTCCACTGCATTTGCAACAAAGTCCTCTGCTTCTCTTCCTACCAAATATTGGAAGCAATTAAAAATAATAATGACAAAGCTGTTTACTGTAGCATTTTAGGAAAGTGCATACTTTAGACAATTGAAGATCCAGGTCCCCTTGAAGCTTTTTACATTCATCTTCATGCTGACATCTCAGAGAAGTCATTATTGCTTCATGTTCTTTCCTAATTTGAGTTATTTTCTAGGTAAACATTTAAATTATTAGCATCAAGCAGACTTTTCTTATGAGTTTGTAAGTTAAATATTAATTAGAAACTCCTGCACACCCGGATGTGTACCTCTCTCAATTCATTTTCAGCCTGAATTTGAAAACTTTTTAACTCTCTGGTGTGGTCAGCTTTAAGATCCATTTCCTTCTTGTCATGCTCCCGCTGTATGTGAATAATCTATATAGCAGCAAGACAAAGGTTAGCCAAATTTTAACTTTAAAATATAGTCCAGAAAGAAGCATATGAAGCAGATGAAGTAGCTGGACATGCACACTGCCTAAGTATCAGCACATCTTCACACAGGCCACACACCAAATGGTTCCCCTAAGGTAAAGTCATAGTGGTAATATTACAAAATTCCCTTCTCATTTTTCTTAACTTGGTGCATTGATTACATAATTTAAGTCAGTTGACGTCTTTACGATAAAGGTACAAACTTGTTACACTTTGGCATATGAACCAATGATCCATGCATAAATTTGCAAGGCAATTGGACAATGAAAAAGAAGATATGCAAAACAGCAAAAAGTCCAAACAGAAGAGGAGAAGGAAAAACACATGATGACAGAGAATTAGATGAAAATTGAAAGAAAAGTTATGTGATACTCCCCCGGTTCTAAAATAAGTGTCCACTTTCCTTCTCAAGAAGTAAATTATCCACGGATTCTAATAATGCCCCCTACAAGATACTTATTATTTCTTGAGTACCTTAGCAGGTATGGCACATGGGGGCATGGTGGGAAAATGTACCACTTACTCCACTCATCCTTTACTTTTGTTGGATAATGAATAAGAAATTATTTTGGAATGGATGGAGCATATGAATACATGTGTTGGAAAGTGTAATTTGTTTTGGGAACTTAGTTATAAGGCATAATCATAACCCTATACAGTTTTTTTATCAGCAATAAATGAATACAAGGAAAAAAAATTACTCACTCCGTCCCAAAATCAAATGAGTATCCCATTTGTTTCGTTGGTAAGAATTAAAGATTACTGAAGTTATGCCTTGATTTTCTTGTATGTCCTTATATACTACTATTATGTAACTAATGAGAAGAATATTATCATATTTCATGCACAATCAACTTCAAAAGAAGCAAAGTGGACATTCACTTTCAGGCATACAAATTAGGGAAGTAGAACACTCATTTCTGATGGAGGGAGTATATGATTTAATAACTTCTTATCCATACCTGAGCAGCATGTTCTTCCTGAATACGCATCAATTGCTGCCTCGATTCTTCTTTGCTTTCTGCAAGTTTTTCATCACATCTTCTTTCCATTTCTCCAATGACATTGTCAGCCTAAAGGTTCAAATTGGTGAGGGACATGATTGGCAGTATAATATACTACAATATATGAAGATTATGGAAAACCTTCTCTTTTTCCGTTTTCAAAATGTCCTGCTTCTCCACCTCATACTTCCTCCGAATGTCATTGATTGCCTGATAAAAAGAATTCATGTCAATCTCAACGAGCATGCCTCACGTACAAGGGGTTCATGTAAAGTAAATGCTAAAATATAACACCTGATCATTCCTCTGAGATAAATCTTTCAAATGCCTAGATAGTTCTAATTGTTTACTCTCTAACATCACATCATATTGCTTTTTAGCTTCAGCAAGTTTACTTTCAGAAGCAGTCAGTAATCCCTGGATCTGCAATAACACACGGAACCTTAGAAGATACATAACAAATGTAAAATTCAACACATTTAACAAATGTTTATTTTCTAACCTCTGTGATATCATCTTCCAGCTTCTTTTGTCTGTCCATATCTTGCATTATAAGGTGTTCCTTCTCCTTTAAAGCATCATGAAGCTGAAGAACTTGTTTCTCCAAGGAATCTGCATGTCCTTCACATTTCTCAGTCTCCTTTTTCAGTTCATCTATTTCTTCTACTTTTTTCTGTATCTCTGCCTGTAGTTTCTCTGAATTGTCTCTGTTCTCAGTCTCTAATGTTGAAATTTTGAGCAACAAATCTTGCTGCGAGACATGACAAAATAGTTTCAGAATTTTAACAAAAATGTTATCAGCATAAACGAGTAAAATGAAGTCACAGACCATTTCTCTCTTGAATGATCTTGCGTTCTCCGAGAGAGTGTCGATTTTCTCCTCTAATTTAGAAACCAGCGTTTCTGTCTCTATCTTCTTAGAGACCAGACTTTCAGCTTCACATTCCAACATTCGAATTCTCTCTCCTGCTAAACGGCATTCCTCTGAAAGCTGTGACATGGTAGACTCTTGAACCTTCTGAAGTTCAATGATTTTGTCGCTTAACTGCTTGTTAACATTTTGCAGGGCATCCTTTTCTGTTGTCGTGCACAAGAATTTATGATGAAGCTGATCATAGTGTCTTTGAGAATGATTAGCAACAAGGTCCTTCTCCTGATGAACCAGCTTGAAGCATGAATCATAGAGACAGTTTAGCTGATCAAATTTGTCTGACAAGATCAAGCTTTGCTTATCCAATTCAATCAACTGTGCCACCAGCACTCGCACAAAATCTTCAAGGTCTTTTATCTGATGGAGCGACATAGCTAACTTTTCAGCATACTCATTGCTATTCAATTGAAGATCACTCTTCTCTTTCTCCAAGTTTTCCTGGGTACTTATCAATTGTGTGATTTTATCTTCTTTTGATCTTAACTCAAGGTGCACCTCTCCCAATTTAGAGTTCAAACTCTCTGTAGCCAATCTGTTAGCTGCCACAGTTTCTTCAAGCCTTTTTATCATGGCATCTGTAGGGCATAAAATGCTCTTAGTGAAGCAATTTCCACCAAAATTTGTGAGATAAAAAAATTAAGGCTTTAGAAATCTAATTAGCATGTATAATACTGCAAAAGAACTCTCTGTCATGCCAAACCACGGCACAGGCTTTTAGGAGAGAAATCAAAGCCATGCAGCTATTAAATACCAATAAAAGCAAAAATAGAAATAGAAAGAACAATGCAAACGTGGGTGATAGTATTTCAGTTCTGCGAGGAAAGATTACAGACCAAGCAACCAATTAATTTCTATAAAAGAGTATTTCTAGCATTAGACAATCTAACTTATGCAAAAACTTTACCTTTTTCCTTTATGAGATTGTTAGTTCTGTGCTGTTCATCTCTGTAGAACTTATCACTCTCCTCTTTTACAAGTTTGAGTTCATCAAATTCCTTCACCCCTGCAGTTAGAATTGAAAATAAATAAATAAAAACACTCCACATCCACAATGTATAAGTTATCCAACAAATGCACAATCACTAGAATTTGATAAAAAAAAGTATCAGCACAGAGTTCCCTGATAAAGTTTTCTGAGCAAATTACATCAATGAGAACTTACTGTTTCTTATAGTTTCCTCTGCAGAGTCCAATTTCAGAGATAAGCCATTCATATGTTGGTTCAAATCATCAAGAGCTAGAGAACTTGAAGACAGTTTGTCTTCAAAGAACTCCTTGTCTTTCTCAGCTGTTACAGCAAGGTCATCATCGTTACAAAGATGAAACATAAGCAATACGCGAAATTTCTCCAGCAAATAGAACCTAAACACCTACCTTGCTGAACCTGGCTAGCTAATAGTTGTAAAGTATCAGTGAGTTGATCACACAGAGTCTTTGTAGAAGAATATTTCGATTCCAGTCCTGTCCAAAGCTTCTCATCTTCTTTCTGCTTTACTTTGAGCTTAGAATTTTCATTAAAAGCATTCTGCAATTTCTCCTCCAACTCATGGATATGCTCCATATATTTTTTCACCTTAGTGTTCTGGACTTGCCAAATTAGTGGAGAAAAAGTGCTCAGTCTCAGATCTTAAGCAAAAATAACAAAAACCTAATCCTATGAACACTTGCAGCATATGAAAATAAAAACGTATCAAACTGGAAAATCATTAATTATCATGTACGAATATTCATCAACAAATCAACCGCGAAATTGGAAAAAACATATATTATATGAGAATCGGAAGGAAATCGTACGGCCATTTCCAGATCTGACTTCACAGAAGCTTGTTCTTTGACCAATTTCTCTGGAATCAAGCCAATCAACGGCACGAATCATCAGAAAGGTCCAAAATCTCTGTAATAACCGAAGAGAACCTTGAAAATGATCCGATTCGTACCTGCAGTGAGCTTCAAGTTGGCGAAACTTCCAGATGAGGTCGAATCGTTCAACGGACGCGAAGAGAGCGGGAAGGTCCTCGCAGATCCGGAGAGCGATCCTGACAGAGATTTGAACTTGTCCAAGCTCCTCGCGCTTGGAAACCCTAGCTTCTGCATTGCAACGAACCGATTGATCTTCTTCCAGAAATATGAAACCCTAGAATCTGAGTCCTCGAACTCTCTCGGTCTCAGGAAGGTGAGCGACAGTGAATCGTGCGAGTATTGAAATGATTTTTGAGCGCCAAATTTTGTAAAGCTGACCCCTATTTATAGGGATCAGTCTCATGTCTAATCAGCAGTTGCGAGTATGGGAATTTTGAAATAACATATATGTATAATATTTTCTACTTTTATAAAATATATTAATTTTTTTATGACATTACTAATATGGTTAATTAGTTCAGATTCTCAACATTGTATGATTTCAATTTAGTAAGAAAAACTCTATGAAGGAGTGAATATTTAATTCGTTAGAGGGAAAATCTCAATTACCTCTGTCGTAATATACGTGATTTTCATTTATTCTCATTGATTTTCACTTACTTCTCTCGATTTTTTACAATTTCTTACGGAGGCCCAACACCGTTAGTTTACTTGTGAAAAGTCCAAATACCTTCAACTAACTATCAAATTTTTAAAAAATTGTCACCCTCTCTTCTCTGTTCCTTTCTCTTTCTCAAGGTCAGAGCAGAGCTCCTCCTCCCGAATCCTCCTCCTCCGCGCCACCACTAGACGTCCTGAGTGCCCACCTCCCCGTGGCCATCTATTTCGCCGGAGCCAAATCCGTTGCCGGAGCCGGAGCGAGCTCAATTTCGCCGCGTAGAGAGCGATTGTTTCCCTCTGTTTCTTATACTACCATGTACAAAACTTAATGGTGCTATGCATTTAAGGTATAGGGACCCAAGCAACCAATTTTCTTAAGGCCAGTACAACCATTGATGCTTTTCCTAAAAACTTTGAATCAACTAGCAATAACCCCAATTTTTTTCATCCATTTCCTGCACAACACCATAATTTTCTTTTCCCCACACAGCCTCCTCACCTCCGACAACCCACTCTATGCTCGCCAGAAAATTCCAAAATATAGAGCATGAGGAGGCAGAGGGGGAACAACAGGAAACAGAGTTCAAATGGATTCTAATAGCACCATTAGTGAGCAAAAAGAGCTTCTCGGTCGGCCTGAGACTTGCTGGAGCATGAGCCAAAAACTTCCCAAAAACAAAGCAAAAAGAACCAGGGGAACGACTGGTTTCTAGAAGCTCCAGAATTTCAACAAAAGAGCTACTTGGTCGGTCTGAGACGAAGGAAGGTCGCCGGAGTCGTCTTTAGAGTGCTTACCAGAAAATCCCAGAAAACGAAGCATGAGAAAAAGAGGGAAAAGGAACAGAAGTCTTGCTCGAAAGGCTTCTAAAAGCTACAGAACCTCAGCAAAAATCCTCCTGCTCGACCTAGAACAAACAGAACTCGCCGGAGCTAAGACAGAGCGCCGAAGCCAAATTCCGTTGCTCCGGCGACGTCTCAGTCCTCGTGACCGGTGCCGCTAGCTTCGCCGGCTCCCACGCCTCCCTCGCCCTCTTCAAGCGCGGCGACAGCGTCCTCAGCCTCCAACAGGGTCCCTCGCCCGATCTACTACGCAGCGTGAGAGAAGAGAAATCGAGGGAGGTAAGAGAAATCTCCAAAGGGTATTTTTGTGATTTTCATTCAAAGTCGTTGACTTTTGATCAAAAACTAACGGAGGTGGGCCTCTGTGAGAAATTGTGAAAGATCGAGAAATGTAAGTGAAAATCGCGTATACCACGAGGGAGATAAGTTATATTTTGTTGGGCGATAAGTTATATTTTGTTAGAATATGTTGAATTGATATCTATACATTGTAATTCATTCTCTCCAAATTTTATTATTAATAACTCTTGTTTTGAGCGGATAAATTGCAACTTCCAATTCGAATTGAGAATGGATGGTTACTTCTGATTCTTAACATTGTATGACTTAATTTAGTTTCACTATGTGAAGTAGGAATAAATATTGATTTTGTTAGAATACATACACTGAAGCGAGATTGATTTGATGTGATTTGTTCAATCTCTAAAATTTATTATTAGCAATTCTTGATTTATGCAGATGAATTGCAACTTGTAATTCAAATTGAGAATGAGTTTTGGGTTAGATAAGAAGTTCACGGAATAAAGAGAGAAAATGTACAATCGAGTTTTCAAACCGCTCATGAGTGATCACATAAAAACATCAAATTTGCATCCAAACAAAGAATTAAATAGAAAATATAGGCGAATGAAACTGGTCTGTAAATAAAATTTAGGGTAAAAGACACAAAACTACACTCAACAATATCTAAAAGATACTTAACTATCCCATTTTCCAAAACAGACAGTGAGCTACACCCAAATATCATTAACTGACAAATAGCACATGCCACTAAAATTTTGGATGAAATATGTTAAAATTTGAAGTAAAAAGACAAAAATACTTCTGACCAGACTTCAAATTTTCAAAACATGCCATTTTGAGGATTTTGGTTGTTTCTTGGGTCAACCTTCACAACCTCGTTTCTAACATCAAAACAACTTTGCCGATCGTACTCGCCTCCTCGCCATTGACCGGAGATGCTCGTTGTAGTAGTCGCCGAAGTTATTCGCCGGAGAAATAGAACCATCGCTGGAGAAATCGAACCGGCGAGAAAGAGTAATATTGGAGTTATATTTTTGTTACAAGTAACGGTGGAGTTACTTTATTTTTAAATTGAAAACCAAAGCAACCTTACTAATAACATATACGTGTATCTGTGTTTATCTTATTCTATTTGTATTCCTAAATTTTATTCGATTCAATTTTGGCACAATTTGACTTTATCCCCTAACACTCATCCTAGTTTGAATGTCAAATTTATTTCTGATTCAAATTATATTTCCTCTTCCTCTTTAATTTATTTACATGTATATTAATAGGTTATAATCATAATCGCGAGGTTATGGTGTGGTGTGCATAGAAACAATGCGTAGTGGCAGAGGAGCTACTGTCTTCTTCTTCGTCCTTCTCTTGGGCTTCTCTTCCCTCCACCTCTCTCGCTACCCTGATGTCGTTTCTGTTTCCGACATCAACGACGGCTTCAGGTACCTGGCCTCCTCCACTTCCACCCGCAATTCCGTCATCCAAGAACAAGACGACCTCCTCCCCAAGTGTCGCGTCTCCTCCGTCTCTGATTACGATGACGATCGCTCCGTCGCCGTTCTCATTCCCGCTTGGGAGGTCCTCGTCATTACCTTTCCTGGGATCAGCTCTGGCGATCATTTCTTTTGTCTCTTCCAGATTAACCACACGTCTCCGGCGAGGTTTTCCGTCGTGATCCCGTCGACGAAACCGATCGACCTTCAAGTGACTTCTTCCTGAGAGGCTCTGGTGTCGGTAGTCGTTCTTGCAGCTGGTGCTGACTCGGGCGTCGGAGAGGGAGGTATTCGACGAGCTCCGGCGATGGTTCGATTTCTCTGGCGAATGAGGTATTCCACGGTCTCCGGTCAGTGGCGAGAGCCGAGAACGACCGGAGAAGTCGGTCGGAAGTCGGAGACGAGGCCGACGAATTTTGAGCCACGGTTACGGGTGAAACAACCAAAAACCTCACAATGGCATGGTTTTGAAAATTTGAAGTCTGGTCATAGGCATTTTCGTCTTTTTACCTCAATTTTTAACATATTTTAACATAAATTCTAACTGTATGTGTTATCTGTCAATTAATGATATTTAGGTGTACCTCACTGTCCGTTTTGAAAAATAGGGTAGTTAAGTGCCTTTTAGGTATTGTTGGGTGTTGTTTTGTGTCTTTTACCCTAAAATTTAAAGAACCAGTTGAAATAACTAAAGCAATTTCAGGCAAGAAAACGGGTGTGGGTTTATGTTGGTTAGGTTGGGGCATAATAGCTCAAAACTTTGTGTGGAGGTGGCAAGAAGCAGAAGGTTATGGCGCCACTAACCCATGCAACGAATACTACTATGCATCTTTAGACTTCATTTCAGCAATAATTTAAAGGGATGATCTCATATTAGTACACGATTATTAGTTAATAACAACTAATTTTAAAATGTCTCATAAAACACACTTGAACATTGTTCCAATCACCAAGAACTGCTCTGGCTATATGCAAGACACAAGCACTCGAGAACGGAATAAACGTATCAAGGAATCAATTATTCTAACAAACAAAATTACTGGAATGCAAGCTTTTCACTGTATGTAAAGCTAGTTCCAATGTCAGTCACAAATTCTGAGATTAAAAAAGAGACTAATCGGTAGCTGATTCAAAAACAGTCTCAAACAAATAAGAACCCCAAATTTCAATTTCAATTTCAGAATCAGAACACATTACACAAACCAAAACCTCTAAATAAAGACACGTCTCAAAAAAAGCTCTCTGAAACAAGCTCAGACCTCATCTTCGTGGAGCAGCATGTTGGGGATTCCCTTGTTGACCGGGAACTTCCGGCCGGTCTCGGGGCAGACGAGCGCGCCTTCCTCGAGGTGGAGCTCGAGGAGGGCGTGGTGGAACTTGGCCAGAAACTCCTCCGACTCCAGCATCGCCTGGTCGGCCTCCTCCGGGAGGTCGGCGCAGCCCATGCTCCGGGAGGCGTCGACGAGCGGCTTCCAGGCGATCTTCGAGAACATGTTCTTGAGGAAATCGGCGTTGAACTCGACCTTCTTCTCCGCCACCTTCTCCACCTCGATCAGGAGTGGGAACCCGTTCGCCACGCCCTTGATGTTCGAGGACAGCATGTTGTGCGTCAACAGCCTCATCTTCTTCTTCTCCTTCTTCTTCGTCTGGTAATCGATCGTATCTGAGACTGAGACGGAGGGTTTGTGAGCGAGATTGGAGAAGAAGGGTTTTGTTATGCGGGGAATTGCCGGGTTTGCCCTTTGTGGGCTGAGTTGATTGTGGGGGTATTTTGGTAAATTTACATATTTCATCCCACAGCGCAACCCTAATTCTCATTGCAGGGCTAATGAATATGGCTTTAGCCGGGCTTGGGCCCAAACTGATTATGTTTTTTTATTGGGGTAATTATAAATCAGTACACCCGTCGAAACCTCATTTCAGAATTAGTACCTCAAGTTTGAAAAAAAATTTCTCGGTACCTCAAATTATTTACGTTATATTTAAGTTCAATTTTGTTAGATTTAACTGATGTGTTTTGTAAAAAGTCTAAAATGCCCTTGGTGTGTAATTTTCAATTTTATGGAACTATTGTGATAATTATGAAATAACCCTTTTGCCCTTAAATGAATATCCAAATGAATTAATGGTAGAGGGCATATTTGTCTTTTCAAGTGAAGAAGTGAAATAGTTAAAAAATTAAAAAATAACTTATGAAAAGTCGATTTTGCCCCTAATTGAACAATACACTTAAATGATACATTGAGGGGCAAGATGGTTTTTCCACGTAAACAAATAAAATAATTTATTTATTTAAATAACTTATGAAATACCAATTATACCCCTCTTATAATCCTACACACACACTGATCTCTAACTCTAACCTAATGAATCAGACTTCTCTAACCATCCATCAGTCCATCTTCATCTCGCCTCCACCTCCATCTCAATACAGAGTTCTCGCCGCCAATGGTCCTCTCCGTTGTCATCAACAAGAGCCTCCGACTACGGATATGGGTGCGGGCTCGCCGTCTCTGTCGCGCTCCCGGCGCAGGTCCTCATCCTCGCCGTCTCGACCTCAAGGTCTTCGTCGTCGCAAGGAGACAAAGGGTTCTGGTTCATCGATGCCTCCGGTCGCGACTACCTCCCCAGATATGGACTTCTCTCTTCTGCAACGTCCCAACCCACGACCACATTTTCACCGCCACCACTGGAGGCTTCAGCGAGTTCAGAACATCGCCGACGTGTGCGGCCCGAACCCAGATCTGGGATTTTCACTCGCACGCTTGTTCGAGCAAGTGTTTGGACCGGACGAAGAAGAAGGGGCTGCTGAGGTGGCCTCCACCCGAAACGGCGCCGCATCGAAAAATCGCCATCGTCTTTGAGCAACTCGAAGAAGAACATAAATTACAGACCCTCCACCCCTCTTCTTTGTCTTCTCTTTGTCATATGCAACGTTCCTCAGAATCTCCACAAATCCAAGAACATAAATGAGTGTTGCTGTGAGGAATTGGGATGGGAAGTTTTTCCGAAAGGGGATTAACAACTGAATTTTTTGGGTTTAGGTGATTTATGGGGTTTTGATTGGAATTGTAAACTTATATGTTAACTTTGATTAAAATTGTAAACTAAAATGTTAATTTTGATTGAAATTATTTGATTGGAATTGTAAACTTGTATGTTTATTTTGATTGAAATTGATGAAAATGAGTATGTTTTGATGAACTGGAGTGAGGGAGATGAGAGGTTGAAGAAGGCGGCACCATAGTCATTTCACTTATATTTAATTTAATTTTTTTATTTTGTTATTTGAAAGTATTAATTTTCCCTTGAACCTAAGTTAAGTTTGTTATGCAAATGAGGGTAAAATGGTGATTTCATATTTATAAAATAATTATTACATATATAAATTATATCAGGGGTATTATGGGTATAAAAAAATATGAACAGTATTAATGTTAGATTTAACAGAATTTGAACTGAAGTGTTAACGTTTTAAACTTGGGGGATTGACAGAAAAAATTTCAAACTTGAGATACTGATCCTGAAATGAGGTTTCGGCGGGTGTATTGATATGTAATTACTCCTTCTCTATTCTATCCATTATTATTATTTTCGGAAAATCAGTGTCATGTTGTGAAAATTATATGTTAACGTTGTTAAAGTGTAATTAAAGAGACTAAACCAAAGATTAGTTCCCGGACAAGACTTAATGAAAATAGAGAGAATCAAGACAAAAGATGGAGGAAGAATTGCTCTCGGGCGTGTGTTCTATTCTTCTTATTTCTCTACAGCATTCAAGACAACACATAGGCTATTTATAGGAGAAATAATGATGACACATATAAGACCATCTTGCCATAGTTCCACAAGTTCGGGATCTACATTTTATACACGATGTTCCTTAGCAACTCTTTCCTCTAAATATTTGGCTTCTTGAGTAGAGACACTGTGGTACCAAATAGTTGAAATATTGCAAAAACACCATCTCCTGCAACTGCTAGCTTTGCCCCTTATATGTCTTGCAGGTTCCCTGCAAACGTTCCCTGCACAATTGAGCATGAACAATTACAGATCGAAACGTTACTTGCAGATGAGAAAGTTAAATTCATGTGAAATCTCACATCAATAAGGTGTGGATTCATTCACTAATTCAAATAACACGTGTGAGTTTCTACTTATCAGATCAAACTTTAACATGGTATACGATGATGGTTGGTGTTGGATTCTCCCTATCATATATTCGGGTCATAGGGGCTTATGGACATTGTCATGTGTCAAAGTCTCACGACTTGCACGTTAGAAGTTGTGTTAAGTTTCACGTTATTATAATAATTATAAGTTTAGCTTTTGCTATTACTCTAGGTTTTCCTACTCTAGTTTGGTTTCCTATTTTGCCTGATCTATAGCTTATATAAAGAGCTCCAATTGTATTTGACAACAACAATAATATCAAAGTTAATATGTTATCAGAAGTAAGTTAAGTCTCTAAGAATTTTTTTAGTTTTTCTCACTCGTTAATTATTTGTGATTCTGATGGGTGAGCAAGACAATTCAATCGATTCGGTCATCCAGAATTCGTCATCCAGCGTCATAGAAAGTTCATGGTTCAAGTTTTCTTAGTTCAAGATTACGAAAGGTCAAAGGGTTTAGTAATTATCCTTAAAATCGCTTGGGTAAGTTGGATTTTAACCTAAACATCCTAAATATCAGCGATATCATGCCAGAATCCCATATTCATGAAGCCATAATCACAATCCATACTACTAAAAGTTGCACAAACCACAAGAAGACCGCATAAGATTAACTTACACACGAAAAGAAGCACACCCAAAACCCTCCATCAGGGTTGCTAGTTAGCTTGATACGTACATCCACCATTTGTAAAGAGCAACCCCATAAACTAGCGTGTAAAGAATCACTCTTACAGGATAGGCCCCAAATCTGTACAAGAAGAATCACCAAAACATGTTTAATATCATTTTCTTCATCAGGATTCAAGTTTTTGCATGTCTGCATAATTTTACATCCATGAACACCAATCCAGCAATCCTATCAAAAAAACCCGGTCCGGTCATACACTAACTTAATTCGAGTAGGTTCCATAATTGGATTCTTCCAGAGACGGATTAAACAATCATATTCAAGCGCCATATAACCCAAAACAAAAATCATGAAATGTATCAAAGCAATTCGTTTCCGAGAAATGTATATGCAATTCTATATATGTTTGGTTTGGTAGCTCACACACACCACATTAAGATTGTACGCCAACTAGAACCTTAACTAATACTACCCTTTACCTAGATTGAACTCGAATAAAATTCACAATCAACAACATTTCATTTTCTCTGGAAACAAACAGATCAGTCATGGGTGTAATCTGAAATTATGAAGTAGAACTGTACAATCACCCCTTTACTTCAATCGAACTTGAACAACAATTCATTTTCTCTCCTTCAGTTCTTCCTACTTTATTTTCTCATGAAACAAACAGAGCCATTAGCATAATTGTACATGAATGCTTAATTGATAAACAATACTAGTAGTTCCACTAAAAATTTGAAGTAAAATTGTACGATTTAACTAGAATTTGTAACCATCAACATCCCATTTTCTCGGGAAACAAACAGGGTCACGAATACGATGGAAGAAGCAGAATTGGGGGAAATATACCCATAAAGGCGAGATCGATGAGGAGGAGAGGAAGAGTCGATCTCGTCGGAGGTGATGGGAGAGCTCCAGCGAGAGAAGTCGCGGTTGAAGAAGTTCCAGTCCGGCAGGAGGACGGCGGCGATCCCGACGACGCCGACGGCGTAAGTGACGGCCATCTTCTTCCAGGAATGGGTGGCGAGGCCCACCGCCGCGATAACCGCCGCCAGCCACACCAGGCAGGAGCGGAGCACGGGCTCTTTCGACGGCGGCGTCATCGATCGGAGCTCTGGTTCGAGACGTGAGGATCGATGGTGTGTTGAATTGCGGTTTGTGAATTAATTGATTGAGGCGAGAGAGGTAGTAAATGACGAACCATATGGCGCGCAACTAACCGCTTTTAATACAGGGCGGGCCCACCGCAGCTTGGTTGGCTCTTTATTTCGGCTCACTCTACCCTTAAAATTTTTGTAATATTATGGGATAAATTATCACTTCAGAGTTCACTCGTATAGGGATGGCAATATTCCCGTCCAAGACAAGAATTCTCGAATTCGAACAAAAATGGGGTGAAAAATCTTAAAATTTAGATAGAAACGGAACGGAGACGGGGTGAGGTATCCGCGCCTCGATATATTAAATATATATTTTTTTAAGTTAAAAATTATATTTTAAAATACATATTTAATGAAAATAATATTTTATAATACATGTTTAATGAAAAAATTAATTTAACTACATATTTTTATTAAAATAATAATTTTTAATACAAATTTTATTTAAAAGTAAATATATTTTGACATTTTTTGGGTTGGAAACGAAAAACAGGGAATGCCTGAACCCGATGGAGTATCCTAGCCCTCGTTAGAAACGGGGAATCCCAAATCCATTTCTAACGGGGACGGGGATTGCCAAATCCTCCACAAACTCGCCCCGTTGTCATCCCTAGACTCAGAGAGGCCATATGTTTGGCGCAATATCGGGTTAATTGCTCAATAAAGTTTTTTTTCATAAATATCCTATTTTTATTCCGATTAAATGTAACTTTCGTTAAAAATAATAGAATTGATGTAAAAAGGTTTAAAATGCCCTCCATGCATAATTGGAGTTTGGATTTGTTGATTTTCAGAAAAATGAATTCGTTGTTGATTTTAAAAGGCACGAGGCCTATTCGGATCAGTACGATTTGTACTCTCTGAAATTGGAGAAGTCGTGGATCTCGGTGGTTCGGATGATACGATACTTGCTTCATGAGCAACAACTTGTCTTTATCGTTGTCATCGTCACCGTTCTCTTTACCAATGTTGCCTCTTCTCTCCGATCATCTCGATTTGCTTTTCAGATGTTCGATTATGCTCAAATTCCATAAACGGGCGAGAAAGAGGTAGCGGATTGTTCCGAAGCAAAGATGAAAACTGCCAGAAGGAGATAGGGTCAAGCTAAATGTGGACGGAACAGCAGACATATCGAGAGAGGTGTTTGGGGATGGGTATGACACTGACTACTGAGGGATAGTAGGGGGAGGTACAAGCGGCCAAATGCTTATTAACAAAATGAAGAGTGGATGCAACTATTGTGGAAATTTTGGCAGTTACAGTGGTGTCTCTTGGGCGGCCGAGAAGCGGTGGTCTAATACCCGGATCGAAAACGACTGCCGAAGTCTTATCCTAGTCATTCAGAGAGTAGATAGACTGTAGTCACAGGGGCTCGATTTTCCGAGATTGCCTCCATTTTATTACGTTTAGCCTTTCTTTCGATGTAGCTCTTGTGAGACACTTTGTCAACGAAGCGGCCATGTTTTGGCCAGAAACTCTCTTTTTTTATCTTATTTAATTATGACTTCGGGGTTTGTCCCATCTAATTTTATGGATGCTGTGTTTTTGGATCGTCCCTAATATCTCGTCATGTTTAATTTAATAAAAAAACTATAGGAAAATCAAATTATCCCCAACATAATTACATTCATGTTTAAATATGATCGATCATATTTGGGCTGCATTCACCACTTATACACTGTATAGAATCAAATCATGGGCTTTGCAAGTCAGGTCCAACTCCAAAGTATATAACATCAAAGCCCAGGAACGTGCCATGTGAATAGCCCAACAGAATGATACATCTGTGAAAATATTGTCCATGTAATTGTTATCGGTACAAGCTTGACCATATTAATGAGACAAACCTATTCTATTAAATAAAATATAAAACCATCAATTAATAATAATTAGTGATTTCTTAAAAAAATTTATCATACCTTCACTTTCTTTTAAAGACGTGAATAAATGATGAAAATAAAACACTACCAAAACTAATTAAACCAAATGAGAAATAGACCGATACTTAAAAAGCGATATCGTGACACGTAACAAATCAATGTCTACAACAACATCATTGGAATCTAATCAAAATTCAAAATGTCTCACGACAACAATGCAGCCCATAACAATCTACCAAATTGCGTGTTTGGGAAATAAAATAAAAATCTACGAACCAATATTTTGGTTGTGAAGATACAAATATGTATCCAACAGTTGAACAAGGTTGCTGTGAATCACCAGGAAGGAGAGAGAGAGTTGGTTTGTGGAATGGGACAGTTACTGACCGTTGGGGACCAGATTGACAGCTGAACAACCAACAATAAACGGACCACATATGACACTCAAATACATGTTCATGTGTCCCAACAGTAACAATATCATATACAGCAGCTCTTGCCACTGCCGATTCGAGACGGCCGCGACTGTGAGATTCGGTGTTCGAATTTAGCATATCATATGTTCGGTCTGCTTTATTATTAGTAGGATTGAGATTTAAGTCATTAGTATGTTGGAATGCATCACAAATAGAATCAAAAGATGCATGAGAATCGTGAAAACCAACGCAGAGACATCATGTGACAGATGACATGTATTATTCTATAACACATAAGTGAACACTGTTGAGAGAATGGGGTGACGAGGGATTTAAAGTTTTTTTTTAGTCGGTCATATTAGCGTGCTCTCAGGGATTCCCATGGTTCGCACGGCTTAGTCCGATTCGCACAAGCTTCGGTACGTTTACATAATAAAAAATGATATTTATTTTTGAGAGAATTTTTAATTCCAACAGTGACATCCAACTTCAATACACAAAAGGCTCCCCACCCTCCTTGCAGTCCCTTTCAATTTCAACCCCAATTGCTTTTGATTTTGTTGTAGAGAGTACAAGAATCAAATACAATACATAATTTTGTAAATGGTTCACTTTCTGTTTGATGTATTATGACAAAAACTAATTTGATATTATTTTTTTTATAAATTATTTAAACAACACTTCTTACAATTTCAAGAAAATACGAAAAATTACATTCATCATGAGTCGTGATCATTTGTTTCTTTTATTTTATTTTTTCTTCATATACTCGCTACCACTCAAATTCAATGTAAACTTGTGAAATTTTATGACAATGGTATGTTATCTGTATCATTGAAGTTTTGAAAAACTGATGCTAAATAATATTGACATTGATCGATTTTTTAAAATAAAAATAACAAAACTTAAATGGTTTACTATAAGGAATATATAAGGATATCCCTGACATCAAAGGATATGTAACTTATATGTAATTTGGCCAAACATGAATATGAAAAAGAGTAAAGTAAACATGAGGTACATGACATGAGTAATGCTACATTGGTCAAGTGGTGGCAATTTATGAAGGTGAGAGACAAGTTGACAACTATGCATAATTAGCATAGTGAAAACAATAATCCCCCAATTTTTAGGGTCATAGATTTTCCACTATGTCAACTACAATCCTCAATAACTAATATAAGAAAATAAGAAAAATTCCACTCTGTCAAAACAAAACAAGGATGAGAGTTAATAGAAGGAACTAGAGAGAGGTGGGTTGGATTTGTTTGGTTGCATGGAATTGGGATAAGAAAGAGAGGAAATACAAAAAAATCTGAAAGAAATTGAAAAAAAGTTGTGGTTGCAATTTGGCCATCAATGTACTTGTATTTGCTGCATCCCCACTCTCTCCATTATCCAATAATCATTCCTCTTCACTCAATCCCCAAAATCCCACCTCCTCTCTCTTTCTCTGTCACACCAACTAGTCTTAAGTCTAATCTTGACACTATAAACCCATTTTCAAGGCCAAGAAATAGAGATTAGCCCATTAAAAAGATAAACTTGAATATATATTTTTGGAGGAAAGGAAAATAGTACAAAATGTATCTATCAGTCTCACCCCAAGAATCAAATGCCCTTTGGTCATGTTCTTGCTTATAGTCTGAAAGCTCCCTCCTTTTAGCAGAAAAAAGGTGCCCAAAAGCTGAAACCCCAAAAAAATGGAAAGATAAGATTTTTACCACGAACCCACATCTCCTTCAGGTTGGTGTGCAATATTGTAGGAGAGATAGTTGTTGGTGAATTTGGGTTTTTGGGTTTGTTTATTTGGGGATGTCAGGAGGTGGGTGTAGCATAGTATGGTTCAGGAGAGATCTGAGGGTTGAGGACAACCCAGCACTGGCTGCTGGTGTGAGGAGTGGTGCTGTGATTGCTGTGTTCATATGGGCACCTGAAGAAGAGGGTCATTACCAACCAGGGAGGGTCTCTAGGTGGTGGCTCAAGCACAGCCTTGAATACCTAGATTCCTCCTTGAGGAGCCTTGGAACCCATCTCATCACCAAGAGATCATCTGATAGTGTTTCTGCTCTCCTTGAGATTGTCAAGTCCACTGGTGCCAATCAGGTCTTCTTCAACCATTTATATGGTTGGTTACTTTCCCTTTTTCTTTTGCTTTTTGCTTGCATGTTTTGATATCAGGTTCTTAATTTTGATTGTATTGTTGAAGTTGCTATTTTATTTCTAATTTTTTAGTTGGGATTTTTGTTTTGTTTTGATTTGGTCTGTCTGGTTTGTTTTTCTTGGTGTTGGTTTTTTTTTCTTTCTGTATTCAATATTGTTCTACTTGCCAATTCCAGGTTTATTACACTATACTGATTCCTATATTTTGCTGCATATGATGTTTCCACCAATTACAATATTTATCATCAAATATTTGATTCCAACTAAAATAGTACTCTTATTGCTGAGAATATTAATTTCAGAGAAAGGAATTGGGAATAGTAGGCATATTGTGTTCTCCTATTGAATTTACTGTCATCCAAAATTTCAGGGTCTTGTAGTTCCTACCAATTGATTTTGCAGTTTGTGAAAATTTAAATCTCCTATTACATGGTTTGGAGAATGCATAATTTATTTGGGGTTTCAATATTTCATTACCTTAATACCTTTATACTGTGCTTCAGATCCATTGTCGCTTGTTAGGGATCACCGAGCAAAGGAGGTGTTAACTACTCAAGGAATTGGAGTACGCTCCTTTAATGCCGATCTACTGTATGAACCATGGGAAGTTAATGATGCTCAAGGACAGCCATTTTCAACTTTTACGGATTTCTGGGAAAGATGTCTCACCATGCCTTACGATCCAGAGTCTCCACTTCTCCCACCTAAGAGGATAATTTCAGGTATGGCCCGTCACTGCTGTTCATTGCGTATATATAGTACATATTGCTTTTTTTCAAACCACAATGAAATATTCTTGAATCTATGGAGATTGGAAATTTCATTTTGTAGTAAATATAGTTTCTTGTTTCTGATGACATTGGAAGTATCAAATAACATCAAGAAATATAGTTTACTACACAATACATTAGTAATTCGAGTTAATCACTGTTTTGGAGTTTTGTCTAAAAAAAATGAAGCAAGAGCCATCTAAGTGTCTATCAAGAGCTCATTGTTTGTGAGCTATTCTTGTTAGGCTTTTATGCTGGTTGTGTTATTAGATATTTCTTTTTATCAGCAAAAATAACACATCTAATAAAATGTGTTATTAGATGATTAAACCTATTTATTGGCAGCATAAGAGTCAATCAAATTCAGTACATCTCGTGCCCTCATGTAAAGTAAACTACAACAAATTTCGTTAACAATTGTACCGAGGTGTGTTTCACACAAACTAATTGACTTACAATCCCTTTTTCGTTTTTTACATGTCACATTGTTCCTCTTCTAGCCGTAGCTAAGTTGTTTTCTTTCTTTCTTTCAGGTGATTCATCGAGATGCCCCTCAGACAAATTGATATTTGAAGATGAATCAGAGAAAGGAAGCAATGCACTTCTAGCCCGAGCGTGGTCACCTGGATGGAGCAACGCCGACAAGACTCTGACCACGTTCATCAACGGGCCATTACTCGAGTACTCTCAGAACCGCAGGAAGGCTGATAGCGCCACAACCTCGTTTCTCTCTCCCCATTTGCATTTCGGGGAAGTGAGTGTCAGAAAAGTTTTCCACCTCGTCCGCATCAAACAGGTCCTCTGGGCCAATGAAGGGAACAAGGCCGGTGAAGAGAGCATCAACCTATTCCTCAAATCTATCGGTCTCAGAGAATATTCGAGATACATGAGTTTTAACCATCCTCATAGCCATGAAAAGCCTCTTCTCGGGCACCTCAAGTTCTTCCCTTGGCTTATCAATGAAAGCTATTTCAAGGCGTGGAGGCAAGGCAGGACTGGTTATCCGTTGGTCGATGCTGGCATGAGGGAGCTGTGGGCCACTGGCTGGCTGCATGATCGGATACGAGTTGTTGTTGCTAGTTTCTTTGTGAAGGTTCTGCAACTTCCATGGCGATGGGGGATGAAATATTTCTGGGATACCCTTTTGGATGCAGATTTGGAGAGTGACGCTCTTGGCTGGCAGTATATATCTGGGACGCTCCCTGACGGTCGTGAATTTGAGCGTATAGATAATCCTCAGGTACACTTTGCCACATTTCAGCTTTTTGTCAGCAATAAAACAGTACATCATAATCTAACTGTCTATACCTAGTTTCGAACTCAAGACCTTAACTTCTTGCCACTTGGCCTAACTGATGCTGGTTTTCACGTTTTATTCTGATGGCATTCATTTTTCTTCTTAACATTCATCTTGATTTTACAGAAAAACTATTTTATGTCATTAGCGTTCTATTTCTGTTAACATGATTCACTAGCGGTCTTTTGATTTTATATAATCTTCAAGTTCACTTCAAGCTTCTCATATAAGTTATTACTTGTCCACAGTTTGAGGGTTACAAGTTCGATCCTAATGGAGAATATGTTAGGCGGTGGCTTCCCGAACTTTCCCGACTTCCAACTATATGGATACACCATCCATGGAATGCACCGGAATCTGTCCTTCAAGCTGCTGGGATCGAGCTCGGATCGAATTATCCTCTCCCCATAGTCGGGATTGATGAGGCGAAAGTCACATTGGAGGAAGCACTCACACGGATGTGGCAGCTGGAAGCAGCCTCAAGAGCCGCAATCGAGAATGGCACCGAGGAAGGGCTCGGAGACTCCTCTGATTCAGCTCCAATCGCCTTCCCCGAGGACACACAGATGGAGGAAACTCACGAGCCAATGAGGAACAACTTCCCTCCCCCGACTCGGCGCTACGAGGATCAGATGGTTCCAAGCATCACTTCCTCTATATTCAGAGCGGAGGAGGAGACTTCTCTTAATCTCGGGAATTCAGTGGACAACAGCAGAGGGCAAGTGCCGGGAAATGCAGCAAATCAAGAACCAAGAAGAGACATGCCAGTTCAAGGGGCAACACCAATGGTTCGTGACAATGCTCCTCCTCCGCCTCAATATAATGTTCCATTTGGGTTTGGGAACGCAGAAGACTCGACAGCGGAGTCTTCGAGTAGTAGTAGGAGGGAGAGAGAAGGTGGCGTGGTACCGGTCTGGTCTCCTCCGTCTTCTAGCTACTCGGAGCAGGACACGAGCCAGTCGTTCTTGCAGAGGCATCCACAATCTCATCAGGCAGTGAATTGGAGGTGGCTTTCTCAAACCGGGTAATAACTCTTAGTATCCATTGCTTTAGAATACTTTTATTGCAATTAACTGTTAGTTATTAGCTTGATTTTTCATACCAAAGTGTCAATGAGATTTAGGGGGTGTTCATGGTTCGGTTATCTGAACTATTTGGGTAAGAACCGGACCTAACCAGACTAGGCAGTTCTCAATATTTGGAAACCATATCTGGCACCAATGAAAGAATTTGGGTTGGTTATTACGGCCACATAGCTTAGTGGTTCTTCGATTAGAGACAGTAATGTGACAGTCTTTTATTTGGCAATTAGGCATTTGGACCTTCATTTTGGACTAATTATGCATTTTATTCATTTTGATCTAGTTCTTAGTCTAGATTCGTTTTTGGTTTGAATTGAACATCGTCATGTAAAAGATATTCGCCATGCAATACTGAACTATAGTTGTAGAAATACATTCAAAATCGAAAGTTATACTTTGCGGTTATAAACTATTACTGTTCGGTTCTTCCCGATTTACTGACGGGTTTTACATATAAGAACCATACTTGAACCACAATTGACCGGTCCTCTAAAATATATAATCAAAACCAAACTATCATCTACGGTTCTTGGTTTTTCGAGTGCGGTTCAGCCCTGTTCTCGGTCCAAATGAACATTTCTAATGAGATTTCACTGAACATTTCAAATATTTAGACCTTGAAGTATCTAAATATAAGTCTTTGCCGATAGGTGAAACAAGAGCTCAACACTGTCGGTAGCTGCAAGATGGAAAAGCCAGCGCACGCTTTCGCCATGAACCAGTGACACGATGAACTGACGTCGTTTTCCTCTATATTCTCTATATTTGACGTGTCTGAGTTGACAAGCGGTCGAGTTCTTTAGTCTACGCACACCAAATCGATACAGGTAACTCCTCAGCTACCCTTTTTTTCCTTGTATCATATACATTGTAGCTATGCTGTATAGTACATTCTATTCTCATAAGGAGAGGGGGAAGCGGGTCGTGGGAATGGACGTGCAGCCCTCGCTCGGAGAGGCCTGCACGTTCGCATTATTGTAATCCCAATACTTATGATGCCACTATTCGTTCTTGGAACATGTAAATTTATCAGGTTCTTGCTTGTTTGGAAATGTCCTGTCGCCTTTTGTTGGTGAAATGTCTTTGTTTCTCTTTAGCATTGTTAATGCATTGTGAAGAGTTTCAGACATGATTCCTTGCCATAATTCGTTCTAAAAGTATTACCCTAAATTGTGTTAATCTAATAAGAATAACTTAGATACAGGTTTTTTTACAGAGATAATGACAATCTACCATGTCTAACTATCTGAAAATGATACTTTTCTGTAGGATGGCACTGGGGCGGGTTTGGGGTTGGTCTAGTAATTTCTAGACCCAACCTAAAAACTAGGTCTATGTCCCGAACCCGTCCCATTCCTGATATTTTGCTTTCAAGCTCATTTTGAAACCCACCCTGACGGGTACGAGTAATTTGCAAGTCTCGGACCCGTCCCGAAATCAGACTTATGCCAAATTTCTCTTAAAATCTGTTCTGCATTATATGATCATCTCTCAATTAATTTTACATACAAATATTATGCATAAAACATGATGTGGTAAAACATATTTGAAGAGTGATGTTTTCTCACATTGTAAGCAAAATCAATTATGAGAGCTCAGAGCTCAGTAGATCATGTTTGCGCGAAAAATAAAAATTAACAGAGAATTTATATAGAGAAACAAACGAATAAAATTCGTAACTTGGGTATAATTTGTTATTTTATTTTAGAAAAGCAAATTTTATTAATTAAATAACAACTAACTCGGTATCAAGCCGGACAGCTGAAGCTACAGTTGGTGGGACAGACCCCTCACCATAATCACAACTACTGTTAGCTAAAACAAAGATGACCAATTTATGAGCCATTTGATTACAAGCAAAACAAAGAACACATGTTCCGATAGTGGGTAGTACGCAACACCGTTCGCTAATGATTCCTCCAAAGTTGTGCAGCTCGACCTGTTTAGCATCATGTAGAGCCACGACCTCCAACTCATACGGATGGAGAAACCTCGTGATCTTGCTGTAGAGTGTTTTACACATGCATCCATGATAACCGTGGAGACCAATCGACTCGAACCAGTTAGCTTCATGCAGAGCCACAACCTCCAACTCATACAGATGGAGAAACCCCGTGATCTTGCTGCAGATCGCTTTAAACCAGCTTCCTCGATCAACCCTGCGATTAATATGGGCATCACGAAATTCAAATTCTCCCAACACATTAGGTTTAACCCGATCAACCCATCGACACCAGGGACCCCTCCTTTTCTTACAGTACCAATCACAATAGGACACACAAGTGACATATTGAATCTTAAGCAAGCCGAGGACCCCTAGTTCGGTGTGCTTGCATGAGTCTGCCCACGGACGCCAGATAATTTGTTTTTAAGAAACTTAATTAGAATTGATTAGTTGACAATGTTTTCTTTTAAATATAAATATAATATCATTATTTTTTAACATGCAACGGGGCGGGTAGGGTAGTGGTCATCCCAACACCGACCTTGACCCGACTAGATACCCGCTTGTTTGTCCCATTTACCCGTCCCGTTATCCGAAATTACTGACCCGCCCGCTTCCAATTGGGATGGGTCTATAGATTACCCTTCGGGTTTGGGTATTTTTGTCATCTCTACTTTCATACCCTAATCAATTTTGTCTATTTTTTAGTATCATTATTATTTTTTTGAGACAACATACCCAAAAATGCCAAAAATATCTTTGGTTTAAGAAATCATAATTGATCAGTTCAGTTTAGTTGATCTCTGGTTTATATTCAACGTGAAATTCAATTTTTTTATGTTTGATTGAGTTTCTTTGTCATATCAGATTGAATCGGTTGGAATTCAATTTGGTCGGTTTAATTGTAGTTCATCCAAAGGTAATTTATGTATGTAAGTGACAGCTTTTCTATAAAAAAAAATTAGGATACTGAACATAGCCGAAATTAGTGTAACAAATTCTCTATCGTCCTTTTCTAATATACTTCAAGAAAAATGACTATCCCAACAGTATTATTTTATAGAATATTTATTTTAGGTGAGAATCATTTACTTACCCTACAGACTAGATCTTCGAGAGCCCATTTTGCGAACGGTCAACTTTAATTTAGGGTTTGGGTCATCGTCTCCTTCTTCCTCTATAAATACCATACTTATCTCCTAATCTCATCTGCACTTCTCTTATCTTCCATGGAACTCTCCATGTTCTGATTCTCAACTTAGCTTAGCTTTCTGGTTATTATTGTTTATTATTTAATTGATTGCCTCTTCTTTCGGCTGCAAGAGCTTGAGATCTGTTGATCGATTTCTTGCAATGCTTTGTTCTGGAGGCATATACTAAGCCATTGTTGTGAGGAGTTACTTTTCCAGATTAGCCTATGCTTCTATGGACCCTCCTTCGCTTGCTACATTTATTTTCATAGAAAAATATTTATTACTCAAGAAATTGGGTTTTATCAATATTTTTCTGGGTCGTTTACTGAATTTAATTCTCTCAGCAAAGTGCAGGAATTCGAACATGTCTTTATTTATAAATCAAAATTGCTTAGTCTTATCATGAGCGATTAATTTGGAGGTTAAATTTTTACTTAAGAAAATAATATAGCTCGATGGACTCAATTCCTTTATGGTTGACATATATATTAAAATCGTATCACATATATTATATTCATTGAATATATTAATTAATTTACACATCAATGAGATTATGAGAGTGAGATATTAGCACAAAAAACAGTGGTGGCTTGAAATTAAAACATAGAAAATTCAATGTTTGCAAGAATTTCGAAATTCAATTATATAAGAATTAATTTTGTACACATGTTATGTTTAGCGGTTTGTCATATTGCAGGGTTTTGTGTTCTCGTTTCTTTGGCGAGTTTACGCGGCGCAAGGCTGTGGTTACTTGGTATTTTAGGATTTTGTGGTCTCATCTATTTGGTGAGTGTATGCGGCGCAAGGCTGGGGATTCCTAGTGTTTCGGTGTCTTGTAACTTGGTGAAGTATGTGGCACGAGGCTCTGAGTGTGCGACTATTGGAAGGATTCGACGAGTTGTTGCGGTGATTTTGACGTGCTCTTTGCGATGGTAAAGTTAATGGGGTATTATTTTGATACCATCTGTGAGAGGAGATGGGTCCGGGAGGTGGTCAGCGGTGGTTGGGTAGAGAAGCTCCTGCAATTAGCTTGTCCTGGAAACGGTGGAGATCATTGCAGCGAGAGCATATGGTCTCGGGCGGGGCTTAATAGAGGTAGGGTAGGAAAACTCTGGCGATTGGCTTGCTGCAGCTTTGGATGGTTAATACTTGGTATTGGAAGGGATTTGAAGTTTTTTGGCGTCGATGGACGGATTTATGTAAGCATATCGATCTATGGGGTTTTGGTTTTCTAAAGCTTAAATACGCCCTCGGGGTGTACAATTGAGCTCAGTACTAGGGTCTGGGAGGCATTGGGGGTTTCCAGGCATTGATGGGCTGACATTGGTAAGCACAAATAGTTTGAGAAACTTGAATTATTAAAGATTCACGATTCCCATATTGATCGCAGGTTGATCGAGAAAGCTGGTTTAATACAGTGAGATTCATTTCTGGTACAGTAACTGTAATCACGGTGTGAGTTCTATCACATATGACCCACAATTTGTTGTTTCGACTGTCCAACGTCAGGTTACTTAATAATATTCATGATTTTCCTTTAAAAAAATTAACCCCAGCCAAAGTATCCTACTGTGTACAATCTAACAAAACCAAATCAATTCCAAAATTATTACGTTAGCTATACGACAATGTGAGCTATACAAACTTTAAACAAAAGCCAAGTTACTGTATACGCAACGTGTACACTATACACAAAATCAACCAAATATCAATATTATGTACAAATTGGGAAAACCATATTCTATATTTGATGTTCATAGCTGAAACAACTCAACTTTGAGAGCAAAGATCGAACCCTCAAGACTTCATATTATTACACAAACGGCACCATTGTTGATCTCCTTGATTATTTGTTTCAATTTGGATAATTTCAAATGTTAGTTTGGTAGTTAAATATATAATAGAATATTAATTAAGATGTTATATTGGTCTTTTAATAATCAGGTTAATGATATTACATCGTTTCTCTGAACTAAAGTTAATATGCATCAAACTTTAGTCGTCTACATATGGGGACAAAGATTCACGAACGCAACGTTGGATTGTTGTCAATTAATTTTTAAAAGAAATGTACCATTGTAATCTTCTGAACATTAAGCAGTATTTTGTCATTTTCATATTACGATTAACAAAATTACAATCGGTGCAGTAAATAAAAGTTAAGATATCAACTGCTACTTGACACAGTGGTCTAAGGTGTTCTTCCTTAACTTGAGGTCAGGGTTCGATGTTCAACCACGTTCGTGAATGGAAATAAATTATTCTAATCTCAACAAAAGAGAAGAAGATATTCTTTATCAATAAAAGTTAAAATATCCAAAATATTAATAATATTCTAAAAGGATGTGAATTATAACTTTCTTCAATTATAATGTACATTGTTTCTTGGAATGTAACTTATTAATACTGTGACAGTCTGATGCGAACCTCATGACATGCTCTGACGTGTAAGACGCGAAAAAAAAATTCTTTCAATCTCCCATTACATCACTAGTCCTACAGGATAACACTTTTTTTTCTTAATTATAGATTCAGACTTACTACCTCTTTTGATTTTCGCTAAAATGCATCTCCTCCTTAATATATCTAATCCGACCGATTCACTTTCTATAATTGAGTATCAAACACAAAAACCCCATATAAACACATAACACATGTTTACTTAGAGTCTCTACCTAGAATTCAAATAAAATCTACCAGCAAAGGACACAATTAAATTCCAGTGTGAAACACGTGATCCCTCCAAATTAATTATTCATTTCCTTTCCATTTCCAGAGAATCAGTGGGCTCCTCTTCACTGATTCCCACACAAACCAATCAATTTTTTCCAAGTTTATGCGATTTTGCATTATACCCATTTCTCAATTCCTATTCTACAACCTTCTAGTCCGCTTCTTTCAAAACCCAGAAATAAAATTGAATCAAAAACTCGTAATTAAATTTTTTTCTTAATTTTTACTATTTTCCAGTAAATTAATGTCGAGTTGCTTCAGCATCACGGAGTCGAGGAACTGGTGCTACAGGTCCAGTTTCTCGAGATGTGGTCTCCGGCCGACCACCAGCGACCTCGGCGACGGCACTGCCGTCCACTGCTGGGTCCCGAAGACCCGGCGCGACGACAGGCCCGACCTCCTCCTCGTCCACGGCTTCGGCGCCAACGCATTGTGGCAGTTCGGGGACCTGGTGCGCCACGTGGCGCCCTGGTTCAACGTCTACGTCCCGGACCTGGTGTTCTTCGGGCAGTCCTGGACGGGCCGGCCCGAGCGCGGCGAGGCCTTCCAGGCCCGGTGCGTGGTGCGGGCCGTGGAGGCCCAGGGAGGGGGGAGGAGGAGGGTGAGCGTGGTGGGCCTGAGCTACGGGGGCTTCGTGGGGTACAGCGCGGCGGCGCAGTTTAAGGGGGCGGTGGAGAGGGTGGTGATATGCTGCGCCGGGGTGGCGCTGGAGGAGAGCGACCTCAGGGAGGGGATGTTCCGGGTGTCGGACCTCGAGGAGGCGGCGAGGATCCTGGTGCCGGAGACGCCGGCGAGGCTCAAGGAGCTTGTAGGGTATACCTTCTCCAGGCCTCCGCCGCTGGGCCTTCTCCCCAATTGCTTCCTCTCCGACTTCATTGAGGTAAGTTCTTACCGATTGGGCCAAGTGTCCTAATTATTATTCTTACAAATAAACCAACAACTTTGTAACAAAATGAAATTGTCATGTTGTCGCATCAACATCGATATAAAATATCGAAACTTGACATCGACTCGATATCTATCAGAAAATGTATGTTTTAAATTATGCAGTAAATCAGTTCGTCTATCATTCTCAAGATTAGGGTGGCACTGTTTGAGCGTGGCATACTGGTTGACACCGCCCGCTCCCTGACTTCAGATCAGAGTTTGAGGCTCATCAAGATATTTAGGTAGAGTTGGTTTATGAGTAGTTAGGAAAGTGATGTAGTATTAAAAAGAAAATCATCCCGAAGATTATTAATGATAGAAGTGCATATAGTTCGATTTTGAACCGAATTGGATCTGTGCCGGTCACAATCGGTTTATTTTGAATAATTTTTCATGTATTTTTCACAAATGTGGAAATGGGCAGGCAATGTGCAGTGAGTATGTGCAAGAGAAGAGGGAGTTGATATTGGCCATTCCAAAAGGCAGGAAGCTTTCTGATCTTCCCAAGATCACTCAGGTCAACTCTACCCATAATTTGCCATATTAGTCAACCATCTCCATATACAGTGTGTTCTTATATGCTTCTTCTTCAATGCAGCCCACATTGATTATGTGGGGAGAAGAAGATCAAGTGTTCCCATTGGAACTGGCTCACAGATTGAAAAGGTAGCCTGTTTTCTCCACACCTTCTGCTCTAAAACTAATGTCATTTTGATGATTGAATGATATAATATATGTTCTGTAGACATTTGGGAGAGAATGCTCAGCTGGTAGTGATAAAGAAGGCAGGGCATGCCTTCAATTTTGAGAAGCCCAAGGAGTTCATAAAGCACTTGAAGTCCTTTCTCCTCCAACCCTTGCACCCTCCTCCTGTCAATCCTTGATTCCAAAAACCATGACCAGAAATGAGGATCACAACTCAAATTCTGCTTCAGCTTGTACCTATCTTCAGATTAACTTACAGCCAAGAGAACAAGAAACATGTCATTGGGACAACTCAATAATTATTCTAATTTTCCATTGCTCAATGTCAAAATAAACTGGTCCCCTACGGAACGATTATAATTTTCTAATCACATCTTTATCAGATGGTGTGAGACTCAAGTTCCAGGCATGTACAAAATCATTGGTGTAAATATAGAACAAATATTACATGAACAATAAATGTATCAACACGACAACATAAGCGATTTGCACAAACAAAACAGAATAAGTAGACTAAAAAATTTGAATAACATACAAAAATAATTAAAAGTGCATGAGTTAATGACCTCTTACAAATCTAGAATCCTATTTATTGATAGTCCAATTCTGACTCTTCTGCAGTAATTGAACTGTAATCTAAATTATATAGACAAATGAGAAAAATCCATTGCTACATTTGAATACAGTATCCTCTTAACATTCGTGGTGCAAACACTGAACCAAGAACATTTCAGTGAGTGGAACAAGAAAAATCAAGATCAGTTCACATGGATGGTGGTAGATGATAGATAATGTTAGCGGCTATCACTTACCAGCGCACCCTTGCTGGTGCTTGCATCCCCGATAGAAACTGTGGCAAGGGACTTGGACGCCCAAGCCCGAGCGTTCATCGCCCCTTCCTGCAAATTGCTTCTCTTGCAAGGTTCCTTGAAAGAGTTGAACAACTGAACAGCTCGGTTCTTGTATGCCTGCAGATAGTCTGATAAACCTCCCAACCTCACGTTTCGGATGTGCCTTCTCCAACTAAACTGAATGCATAAAAGTAGAGTTGGATACAACAGGTATATCAGTCTAAACAGCACAAATGTTGTGGCTAAAGCTAAATATGTCTCTTGGCGGAGCATATTCTCGGGGGACTTTGCCCATGAGAATGGGCAGTTCTCCTGGTCGGGGATTTCATTCTTTTCATGATTGGATGCGTGTTCGGTTTTGTTCAAGGATGTCCCGCCCAGTGACGAAGTGCTTATGCCTGCACCAATAAGATATGTCAACATATATCTAGAAGAAAGATGGAAAGTAATGGTTACGAACCAAACGGTGCATAGAAGAAACATGACAACTATATGTCATGGGCTTCCTAACAACATTGTCAACTATAAGGCTGAAGCACTACAAATAACAAACAACAATGTTATAATATGAAGTAAATTACAATAATGCACTTTGCAACTTTACCTAACACTTCCAACATGAAAAGTTCCCCTGAAATTTGGTGTTGTTCCCAGTGATACCAAAACTAACTGGATTGTGTCAAACCAGAAACAACATCCTAACGGTGAAATTGTTACTAGCCTACGGCGAATCTGATTTGCAAATTTGACAAAGATTTGTGCTCACAGCAAGGTTTAAAGGAAATGTTAACCATGTGCTAGTGACTCAATGTTGAAAAACGGATAAAAAAAGTGAATGGATGAGAAAGCTGCCACATGTTAAAATCCCAACAGCTTAACAGTTTATCTTCTCCCCTTACCTCTATGCTAAATATCTTCCTTGATATAGAAATTTGTCTATTTGTCAAACCACCTTCACCGAAAAGGGAAGTTTTAAGTGACAAGTGGCAAATTGCAGGGATGCAATTTGTACTATTCTAAGAAACAGGCAAAACTTTGATATCTACATCAAGCTTAAGGATAAATACAAGAGACAACTTACTATATGGGAAGCAGACAAATTCTTGCTCTAGTAAAAACCAACAGATTAGGAGGATACCATACTTTAAATGCAAAAATACAAGCAGTATCGTGGAAACAGGGAAGCCGATTGTTTATATTCGCAAGGCAGGCCCTAAAACAAGACTTACCAGTAATGTCACTGTAGAAAGAAACAAAAGAGCCAAGAGTCCGGGAGCCATGATAACGGATGCGCATTGTAGAGTTCAAAAGAAAAAGAGTTGGGAACCCATGAACGCCATACTTCGAGAGTATGCTGCACATACAATATTTCCAGCTTACCACAACAATAAAATAATCATCTGCAGAAAGACATATATAATCCACATACCTCGGTCTGATGGCCGATTCTTCAATCGCAAAATGGGGGATTGAGGGGTACAGAGAAGACAGGATAGAGAAGCTTGGCCTCAAAGTCCCAGAAAAGGGACACCAGGATGCGTAGAACAAGACAGCTACATACTCATGGCTATTTTTGTGAACCATATTCAATACCCTCTGCAGTGAAACTTCATCTCCCTAAAAAACACAACAACATACAATGGACTAATTTAGAGCATAAATTTGCAACTTCAACCTCTGAAAATGAATGTTAAAAGAAAACAAAACTAAATTATTCATAATCCATTATGCTTCCACATTTCTTTGCATATTCAAATACATGTATGTATAAATTTCCCATTACACACATCAACAACAAGATTTTGCCACAATACAAACTGAACAATTAGCAAATTCTAAAAACAAATTCACCACATATCTATGATACAGAACTACCCAATTCTCAGAATTAAGAAGAAAAAAAAAACACATTTTGCTCCAAAACTCAATCAAATTCACACCCGTACCTCGGTAACACCAACAAATTCACGAGATTCACCGCCATCGCCAACCAAACAGTTCAAATCCCGAAACCCTATCACCGAATCCGCAACCGACTCCACCGAGCAAGCCTCCGGCGTCACCGACCCGCCACCGGCGGCGCACGCCGGCCTCCCCCACAGAAGCAGCAACAGAAACCCCACTGCCCAGCCACCAATCAACCTCATCACCCCAATCGAAGATCAAAAACCCAGCGAATCAACAGAAGAACCGGAATCAAGGCCCGAATCGCCTGCAACGGCGGAGGAAGGCGGCGGAGGGAGGCGGAAGGCGATCCCGGCGCATGTTAGCACGGGCGGCGCACGGCGGTTGCGGAGGCGAGCAGCGATTTCATGACGATGGTGCTCTCCGTTGAAAAATTCGATTCAGAAACTTAATTTTATCAAATATCAAAAAAGAAAAACGAAGAATGAAACGTTTTTTTTATTGGGGAGGAAATAAAATATTTGTTTTTGAGAGAGCAAATTGTGATTGGGAATTTTGTGGTTGGAGGAGAGGAAGATAAAGAAGGTTGGGGTTGGGTGGTGGGCCCCACCCTATCGTTGCCGATCCACCGTTCAAATCTCTGCACGTGCATGACGCATCATGCAGCTGCGTTGCTGGTGACTAGGCAGGTGTCTCGTGAATTGACTTTTTTCCTAATCATTAAATCGATTGTTATAGATAATGAACATGTTTATTCCCTAAAAAAAAAAGTTTATTCGTGCGTTAATTAACTAAATAATTTTCCAAAGGTAGCCTATTTGACTTGAGGGGAAATTATACTTTATCGTAAAAAAAATTTTGATACTTAATTTATGGTCTGGGACATGTGTGATAACGTCGTTAATAATAATTCATATGAACTAATAGTGAATATGATTCAATTACTACCGAAGTTTTGATCTTTTAGGAAAAAGAGTCAACGCTCACAATCACCTTTTATGTCGTTCATATTATCAGTGGCCACTTTGTTCATGTCGCAATTAATCAGAGACATCGTCATTGTTTACCCATCGATTAATAGAGAGGTCCAGAATTTGAACCTCTTGTGATCAAGGTGGAAAAATGTTAAAGGATAGACTTAGAACATGACTACCGTGTAACTGAAAAAAACTATTAATATTTTGGGATTGTAAAAGGAGTGTAATTGGGCCATAGAGACAAGTCGTCTTCTGGCCCAATAGTAAAAGCTTTTTCTCCTATGCTCCACTCCATGAGCCCAGCAGTGACACCTACTGTAAAGCAACAAGGCCCAGCCCATCATGGCTTTTCCTCATCTTTATTTCCAAATGGAGATAGTTTTGACCAAATTTTCTGGATTCGCCGGCAAATAGTATAGAATAAATATTTGTGGGAAAAAATACTCATAATTGTATAAAAAATTCCAATTAAAGATATTATAGATACTTTATAATGATGCTATTGATCTGTTAATAAATTAAAAAAATACATTAATACATTGGATTTGGAATGGGACAATTATAAGAACAAGTCCAGAAGCATTATGAGCTAACAACCGTAAATGTATATTTTTTATTCGAATTTGTTTGGTCTATAAAAAGAAACCAAAAAAAAATTCAAGAAAAATGGCTTCTAAAGTTTCAAATGAATTTAAATGTTTCCAATTATTTGCGGTAGGTGGATCCGAAAATTGAAGCCCAGGCCCATGCCATGTGCCTGTATGGCCCACCCACATATTCTATGTTACAGGCTCACTTCAAGAAAATCTGGAAAAAATGATTAACCAATTTTATGATTTTATTACAAATATTAGACAATCGAATTGATGGCAATTAAGGTGAAATTATAGTAATTTTTATATATTAAAGAGTCAATCATGGACCCACCGGAAAATAGAATTAAATATTGATTAATGCCGCGTCCGACGTCGTTTTCGGGGTTGAGGTCTACTTGTACTCGGTCTCTTCTCTTCAATCTCACGCCACGCCATCGTTTTTCTCTAACCTGTGGTTTCGGTGCTCTTGAGCGATTTGAATCTCAATTTCGATTTGGGTGAGACCATTTTCGTCAGCTGTCAGGTATTTGCAGACACATAACCTGTTCCTGTTCTGGGTTTTGTTTTTTTTTTCTTGTTGATTCGATTGTTCGTGTGAATTTTGATTCGAAAACCAGGACCCATAGCTTACGATTCAATTTCCTTGCAGTTTTTGTCGATTTTGATGTGGGGTTTTGTTGTTTGAGACATTGTGATAGAGCATGCGTGCTGGTTTTGTGGATATTTTTTTTGGAGGTTTGTTAATTAATTTCTGGGTTGTCTTTGTTTGAACAAATTTGGTAACTTTTGTTTATGATTATGATTGTCACGATGATTAATTAATGATGGAGGGTTTTGGAATCTGTGGAATTTACTTGGTTTGTCTGTTTTTGAATTTCGTGTGCAAAAGGAGTTAGGTTTTAGAGAAAAAGGTTTTGTGGTGCTTCTGGAGAGAAGCTGTTCTGCATATAACTCTGGCCGATCCTCGGGGAAAATCGTATAGAGCCGGAGCGGGTGCTTGTCCCTTGCTTCACGGCCTCACAACATTATTCTCCGGTTGCTGTTGCTCTCAAGTGTGGAGGCTTCCTGTTGATTATGGCTAACTAGTGTTCAGTAATCATCTTCAATGTGATCTCAGCTCTGTGATAGGTTCCTTTTCTTTCGTTCAATTGTTTGTCGTTGGAAATGTGAGAAATTTGTAGGATAGACCAGAGAGGAACTTAGGGAGGTAGAAGATAAGTGGTTGAAGAAAAGGGCGTGTTTTGAAGTGTTTTGGAGAGTTGTATCGGAACCCATTTTCAGGAATGGAGAAATTTGGTTGCTTTTTTATACTGAAGAAGAAGAAGAAAGGAAAGGTGAGATTTTGGACGTTTTTTTCGGTTATCTTGGCTGTTTGAGAATTATTGTTGCTTGCGGTTTGTTAATTGTATGCTTGTGTTGTTTGATTTTAGGGGGTTAATGGATCTTCAAAGAAACCGGATGAAGATAAGGGATTGAACACTCTTTTGGTGAAGTTCGATCCCTCTGGATCTTTTGAGACCGACAAGGTTCAAGACACTCTTCCAGTGAAGATTGAGCATCCTGCCAAGTCTTCTGAAGCTGATGAGATGAAGTCACCATGTTTGAGTGTTTCAGTACCGTGTGGTGCACAACAAATTTCTATGTGCAAAGTTACGGCTACGAGCCATGAGAGTCCTGCTGTTGGGGATGCGGTGGAGGTGGCTTACGAAGGGGAAGACGAGCATGAAGATTACTCGTCGATGAAGAGGGACTTTTCCGACTTTGATCTCCAAGCCCGTGATGTTAACCCGGCTGAGGAAGAGTTTCGCTTTGAAGAAAGAAAGACGGAATTTCTTGATTCATTGGACACCAAGGAGGATGGATCTAAAGAACAGGCTAAAGATGCTGTTAATGTGAATATAAGTGGGCACATGAGTGATCCAGGGATCGGGAAAGCTGAGTTTTGGGCTGCTCCGCTGCATAAGCGCTCCTGCTCAAACTTAGAATCAAGGGAAGTGTCTAGAGAAGTCATTAGTAAGTTGGCGCTTTCAGAGTCCAAATCTTTTGAGCAACTGCAGGAACTGCAACGTATAGCGGGAGCTGGTGATCCCGTGAGCCCTTTGTCTATGATGTCGCATCGTAGCGCTGATAGGGTGATGCTGAAGAAGCATTCCTCGAGTCAAGTACTTCCGTCCAGGAGTAGAAGACTTTGGTGGAAATTATTTCTCTGGAGTCACAGAAACTCGCACAAACCTTGGATCACAAAATTACAGCCACTACCTATTGTGAAACCCGCTTTCAACCAGCAAGGTGGGTACTCTTCTGATACCCTTGAACCTAATCGACACAAGGAATTTGGCAAAATGAAGGTTCCCGAATCATCTCCTGGAGAGTCCCCGAAAAACACTGTCAATGTCTCCGAAAATGAGAACAAGAGCTGGGACGGTTTCCATGTAACGTCTGGTTTGTGGCCCCAAAACCAGTGGGTTGCTTTCTCAGCTGAATCATCGTCATCATATTCCAGAGTGGATGATTGGGTGAAAGATCTCGATACACAACCTCCTCTTCTATTCAGCGATGATGACATTACTGATGAAGGCATTACCCTCCTTCCTGGTCCTGAAAATGGTAGATCGCCACCCAGAAGTGCAACCCACTTGAGTCGATCCCCGGATATAAATCTTTCAGAGGAGATATTGCACGCCAATAATATCATCCGATCTCTGAACTCTTCCTCGACCGTGGCTCATATATCTTGCACCGGATTGAAAGTTCTTCCCACCATTTCATGTTTTCATAGCCTCCGGTCTGTCAATTTGTCAGGCAATCTGATAGGTATGCATCTCTCAAGATTTCCAACTGAAGCATTAAGCGTTGATGAGATGCGATAAATAATTCTTATAAAACTGCTTGTCATGGTTCTTGCTTTATTTGCAGTTCACATAACACCAGGATCACTGCCGAAAGGTCTTCACAGTCTCAACTTGTCTAGAAACAAAATCCAAACTATTGAAGGCCTCAGAGAATTAGATCGTTTGCGTGTGCTCGATCTCAGTTACAACCGCATATCTCGAATTGGACAAGGTAATTAAACATCCATGAGATCTAATTAAATATTTCTTAGGAGATATTAGTGACTGCTCTTGATGTTAATTTGTTAATGGTTATAGGGCTGTCAAATTGTACCTTGATCAAGGAGCTCTATCTCTCTGGTAACAAGGTTAGTGATGTTGAAGGCTTACACAGGCTCCTGAAGCTGACGGTATTGGACCTGAGCTTCAACAAGATAACGACAACTAAAGCTCTAGGGCAGCTCGTGGCGAACTACAACTCACTGGTAGCTTTAAATTTGGTTGGGAATCCAATTCAAAACAACATTGCTGATGAGCAGCTGCGCAAGGCGGTTTGTAGTCTCCTCCCAAAGCTAGTTTATCTGAACAAACAGACCATCAAGCCACAGAGGGCGCGAGAAACGCTCAAGGACAGCGTTGCCAAAGCTGCATTGGGGAACACCAGTAGGAGCTCTCACAGAAAAGCGGTGAAGAGAGTGAGCCAAAGTGGATCGGTACCCAGTGGGCATAGGAGCAATGGCAGCGTCGTCCAGAAAGGCAGGAGCAGATCAAAAGCACGATTCACAGCCTTACCATAAGAAACCATTGCCACCTATGAATCTATTTTCGACACCATCTATTCTAGAGGTATGATCATGTTTTCACTGTTCCCAGTCAGAATTGTTATGGCTTTGGTATTTCAGTTATGTTTTTTCTGCCTGTTTGTGAATTTCAGAATCCTCTTTTGTATTTGAGCTCATTGTGTGATTGTTATATTGAGCTGTTTCATGTTGAAGCTGTTTGAAATTGTTGACTTTCTTGAACCCTCCAAGCAACTAATATTCTTATAGATACACAACAAAGATAAATTATTACTCGATAACTATCATTTATTCACTTTCTTACTATTACAATCTTTATTAATGCCAAGTTCCTTTGCAACCTTATAAATCTGTCAAGCCTAGCTAAGAAAGTGGTTCGTAAAAGCTTTAATCTTAGTTTCGAATGTATCAAGATTCTTGGTTCATATCAAATTTGAATGTATCAAGATTTGGTTTCAAAATCTTTCTAATATGAAGTTTTTTCATCAGATTTGAATGTTTAGGCATTGGTGTTGATTTAAACTGAGAAGTGGCAAATCTTGGGTTTGAAAGCTATAATATGATTTGTTTGCCAACACATCAACAATTATATTATCCTTACAATAGCTTTCATGTCATGTTGGGGTCATCAAATTTATCATGTGGCTTCAAAATCATGCAGAGAGAACCACAAGTTTCTTTATTATGATATGATAATGTTGATTTGAATGATTCCATAAAAAATGGTCCTACAACATGCAGAGAAAACATATACTCCTATCTGACAGTGAATATAGCAGCATGATTGCATTAAAATAGAGCTTAAACACTCACATCTCCATTCAATAAATAGATATACACATTGTTTTCAAAATTGGGCGGCTATGTTCTATAGTCTAACTGGAAAATATTTTAAAACAATATCTTTCCTTCTGTTTTTTTTTATGATATTGTGATTTATAAAATGATTCTACAAAATTTATTCCTACATGTGGGGCTCTACAACTATGCTACACAAGAATGTGTAATAGTAATAGATTAGTACCAAAAACTTGTGAGTGAGCCTCGTGTTCAACATATAACTAGCCTGCAGAAAATAGAAATCCGGGTACTCGTCGCATCCTTCTCAGCTGTGATGAGCCTGTTTCTGCAATACCACTGCACAAGAGAGAGGAAGGTTGTCAAGACCTAGCAAACACAAGCAAATCCACCATTGTGTGTGAGAGATAGAGGTACTAAACTTAGTACATGTCAAATAAAGGGTACAGAACTAAACTTCTAGTAAATCAATCACCAAAATTTTATATAAATGAACTTGTGGTTTGATATTCCAGTTCTTTAAGTATCTTAGGTTCTCTAAACTGAATAGGTTTCGATTCATTATCATGTAGGGTATACAAAGCCACTGAGGGAACACATCAACTTCTTCATTATCATGTACGGTATACAAAGCCACTGAGGGAACACATTAACTTCTTCGGATAAACAAGATGCCAGTTCTTTTCCCCCAATACCCAGGTTTAGAGGCTCTATCTCAGAAAAACCAGAAAATATACTTCATAAGCTTTGTGTGCTTTCCAAATTCACTTCTACAATGTTTTAACCTAAAAAATACATTTTAGACTCTTGCATAAGATGTTCAAAAACTACTACTCTCCTTAAACATAATAAGCTTCTGCTATCCAGTGAAAGAAAAAAAGAGGGGAAGAAAATCATAGACACAATTTCTAGCAATATGTAATCAGCATCAAGAATGCTATACAAAGACTGAAAGCAACCAGTTGTCTTCAGAGACACAAGTGATATACTCGTCCAATTACTACAGAACCAAACTCCACAATCCTTTTGAAGTGTTCCCCAGGAATGGGGTTACCATTTTCTAAATCAGTGGGATCCTAGTAGATCTCTTGTCTGAGGTAGAAGATCATTCTTTTGTTTATGACTAATTCTTATGTTAATAAAATAAGATGCAATCGCATGATTACAATTCCATAATTTGTAAAGAAAGTACATGACAGAGATATGTAGAGAAAGTACATGACAGAGACTGAGTTTCAGAGACAGACAATGTATAGATAGAGGGCCCAATTCATACACTTTCAGTCCCGCACGTGGAACAAGATTATATGAACATGAGGAAGCACAAAGGTCCAGACACAATACCACACCAAACCTCTGAATTCATGTTCAATTTACTCTAACCCAAACTTGATAGTATATCAAATGGCCGCTAAATCCAAATTTGGGGCTAATCAGCATCGGACTAGACTTCACAACTAGAAGGTCAACCTTAATAGGGGGTTGACTCTTCCCTCCATATGTACCTCTCAATTTCTACTTCTATTAAATGGGGGACTTCATAATTCAACACTCCCCTCGCATGCATGTACGGTTGGACTTCTACCATGGACGTAGTAATACACACATCTGCATATATACTCGAGACCACACGGGTAGGCGATAAACGACCAAGAAACTCTCAAAAAAGCCTCATTTATCAAGTAGATTTACCAAAAAAACACATTCTCCTCTGCTACATAACAATAGACAATAAAACAATTTGTATGGAATGATACAGTGGACAACAATATTACTCAGCTACAATAACTAATGAGCTGCTTAAGTCTGGTAACTAATTTACTCAAAAAACATTTGGTAATCAATAGACATGATTCAGCAATAATGTTAACTTTCCCAAAGATAAAATAACAAAAATGCTGAACAATATGTGAAAATCGAGTTCATGTGATGTACCTAGCACATATAGACAGTGCGAAGCCCATCCCAGATCACAAAATTCTCCTCACAGCTCCAGAGCATTATCCAGGGATATGAAACTGGACCTCAAAGCCACCTCCACTTCCATTTCTCTTTGGAACTTCCATCAGGTCTCGCTCCATTACAGCAGATTAGCTGCTCCTGGTAACACAACTATATTCTGTTTCATCCATTTCAGCATATTTATACAACTTCTCATTGAAGATCACCTGAGGATCCTTCTTGATCAAATTCCCACTCTCATCATAACCATCTCTCAAGAAAACAACCCAGTTCATCTCCGTCCCTGCCAAATAAAACGTCCTGGGCTGCTTCAGAAGCATCTGGTAAGTCTGCCTAGTCAAACTAAACTCCTCCCTAAACTCCACGATATGATGAATCGAAGCCATCTTCTCCAACGTCAAGCTCAAGAACTCGTGCACCACCCCGACCCTATACTTCTCCGCCTCCAGCGTCCAAACATCCAGCTTCAACCCATCCGAATAGGGCGACACAAGAGGAAGCGTGCTCAACATATCGAGCTTCCTGGTGTCCTCATAACCCAAATCCAGATCCTTCCCATGCTTCACCCCGAACTTAAACGCCTTCCTAACCCTATCCTCATCGACCATGAACTCCCTCTCCAATGCACTCACAGCCAGCAATGGATCCCAATTCACCAACTCAATCACATCACCCACAACCCGGAACCAATTAGGGTATCTCTCGACGCGGTCCGGGAAGTCCGCTGGAATCCCAAACAAGCTCCGGCAATGCTGGATCTTCCTCACCGGAATCCGATTCCCGGAGGCCATCATCAGCAGCTTCCTAATTGTATGGACCCTATCGGCCTCCATGAGGTCCTCGATCCGGCGCTCCTCCTCGAGCAGCTCCTCCATGAGGTCGGTGAACCCGAACCGGACCTTGCCGTCGTGACCGGGGAAGAAGCGGAGGAGGAGGGGGTGGCGCTCGACTGATCGGGCGGGGTTGCGGCCGCGGGGGAGGCCGAGCTGGCGGTGGAGGTTGGCGGCGGCGGAGAGGAGGAGGGAGCGGTCGGGGACGGCGGCGGAGGAGAGGTGGTGCCTGGTCTTGGTGAGGAAGTGGAGGGAGGAGGAGCGGTGGACGAGGCGCTCGAGGTGGGGGAGGAGGTTCGGCTCCGACTGGACCGGCTTGGTTCTGGGGCTGAGCTTTTTCTTGCGCTTTTTCCTGAACTTTTTGGGGGTTTTGGTGATGAGGAAGGAGGTGGAGAATTGGGAGGCCAGGAGGAGGAGAGGTTTATGATCCAAGGTTGGGGTTAGGGTTTTGGAGAAGAGAGTCGAAGCCATGGAAATGATTTTTGAGGTCTGGTCAGCGCAAGGCTCGTTCAGCTAAATTTATACTGTTCCCTACGGTTATTGGAGAAATTTCAATTTACTGCAATCAACTATGCAACATTTTCGATTCACTGCTATAAAAATATTAAACCAAATACGAGTAGTCTAATTTTTATCAATACCAGAAACAACCCGCACGATTCTTGTCTCATTGCGCATATGGAGACTGAGCTTGCTTGCATCTGATCGACGCTCTGGGTGGTAGTGGTACCGAGAAATGACGGGAGGTAAGCATGCATGGTACTTCTCAACCCTATTTCCGAAGGTCAGTTGAAGGACTCATGAAGTTGGACAAGCCAATAACTCGAATGCTTTCGCTCTAAAATAAAACCGAACTATCTCCTCACACAACGGTTATGAGTTTCTATTGTCCTAATTCGGTACAGAAACCGTGCCCAGCCCCAATAATATTTGTCTTGCACCCAAAATGTTACTTGAAACATTAAAATGTCCCACATAAACAAAATGCTAATATTAGTATTGTGAATACTAACTATTGAGATTAGCCATTATAAGAAGAGGCAAATAAAGACCAGCTTGTTTCTGTAATGATCTTCACAATCTCAATCTTATGCTTGTATAATTGTTACACTGAAACAACACTATAAAAACATTCCCAACCATTTCCCTATAAATTCTCTCATCAACTGCCTAATTACAAAGTTCCATGGCAGCCTTACGGCTCCACAGATGTTTCCAATCCATCCAATTTCTGTTCTGTAGTCAAGTCACCATTGTTTTTTTTTTCTTTCTTTCTTTCTTGCTGGAAAATGAATATGAATACTACTACATTTGCTTCACTAACTTGCTGCTGCTTGTCTCTTGAAGAAAGGTTTCTGGCAGATGAGGAGCCTCTCATCACTGTCGCTCTCCGTTTCCACAACCCTCGCATCCCACCTCAGCCTCGCCACCAAGCCTCTTGCCGATTCTATTAGAGGCGCCGCGTCTCGCAGTATCACCCATCCCTGCACCATACACATTTATCTGAGTATCCAACGCACTGTTCTAAAAAAACGCTTGGTAAGTCAAACAGAAAGGACCTTATGGGAACTGATCGAATCACAATATTGATCGGACAAGTTGGAGATTTTTAGGATACTGACTCGACAGAACAAACAAGATGTGCACAAAAAGAACTCGATCACAATATACCTCTGGGCGAAGCAGTCGATCAATCTCGGTGAACACATCGAGCATGCTGCACCTGCGCTTCTGGCCTGCCTCGAGGGTTAAAAGCCCTTCCGCATGGACCATGTCATACGTCCTTGGATATGTTGGAAACGCCTCACACCTGAAGATCAAGAAATCATCAGGGATATATCGGGGCTTGTTCTGAGAGCGTATCTTGAATATAGATTATTTACCAGTCATGCAAAACGCCTACAAAGCCCCTGTCGAGGATGAGAGGGAGATGGTTGCGCCCTATTGTGGGCACCACGTTCATGACCCACGCGGACTTCCCGGTTTGTAGCAAAGCAGCATTGAAACCGGCGAACTGAGCGTTCATGTCTAGTACATTTCTGAACATGTTGTAAGGCGGAGAAGGATCTTCGTCGCCCGGTCTCTTGGGATGGTCTGAGAAAATTTGCGGCGATAGGAGAGACCAATAATTACGAACTGCAGACTTCCAGTTTTCTGTATCCCTATCAAAATCTTCTGAATGCAAACCTAATCGATAAAAATAAAATCATCACCATCAGTTATTTATGTGATTCCAATTTGTACCGAAGTATGAAGAAAAAGTTAGGAGTACTATTTACCATAAATCGCTAGTTCGGCTGAATTCAGAGTAGACCTAGCTGGCCAGGTGGTCCTCTCCTCGACTGGAATCCATCTCCGGCTGCGTCTTCCTCCTATGCATGCTTGGAGCGGTCGGTAATACGGAGATTCAACATCCTGGGCTTTACTGCATATAGTGGGACCTGATACCAATTTCCTAAAATACAAACAATATATACTACGAATCAGAAACGCGTTTTTACATTCAATAGAATCAATACATAAGAATCCTCTCCGGGAAGGAGATGAGTTGTGTAATATGTACTGACTCACCCGGAACTTTGACAATTCTTCTTGCTAGTCTTCTTCCAGACGACGGTTTCTTCTTGCTGTGACAGCATCTCCCAGCAGAGGCTTTCGGCGAGATCACGAACTTTGTTCCACTTATTATCTTTCTTGCGTTGAAATCCTGGAGCATTTGTGAGAGGCGATGTCCAGACGAAGAATCCGCTGGGTTTCAAGACTCTATCAGCTTCAAATAAGAGAAGACCGTCTGTATATCATGTAAAATAGAGTTACTACATAGTGAATCAGGACGATCAATATCCAACATTTTGCACACAAGAAAATGAGTAGCCAGCGCTGAAGTATGATACATTTCAAGAACAATACAAATCAATAAGGATTTATAAATCAGTTTAATATACTGCATTCAGGATATACCTTTCATGTCCCAATCAATACCACATCGTGCACAATGCAACATGTCGAAGGAAAGAGATGGGTACGGCAACTGCTGTGACGTAAAAGATGCAACCATTGCCGGAAGACCCCTCTCGAGGGTAAGCTGAACTTGGCTGCCCGATGCCTCATAGTTCGCAATGCACATAGTTAAGAGCTGGCTCGAAAAGAGGTGCGCTCCAAAGCTACCGTAACCACAACCTATATCCAAAATGGTTCTAACCTGCAATAAGAAATTGGTGTACTATGTCATTACTTATGCCGTTTATTTATTAATTTACTTCTTACGCGAGAAAATAAAAACAACCAGAAAAGAGGAAGATCCATTAGTTGACATATGATCTAATGTCAACATGATCAATTAAGAAAAATACTATAAACGATTTAAATATACCAATACTTATAATACCAGATCAATATGATCAGAACTAACCATGAGACCGTAATGTGAACACTGAACGCTAGGCAAATGTATCATTCGAGACGTTTTGCAAAATATGCTGTGGATGAAAGAGATGGAAATAGCAGACTATGTTTTAGAATTTAACTAGGTTACGAAACTGCAGTGTTCAAGATTAAAGTGATGGTTTGTATGCATGGTGGCAAATTAAAACAATCAAGAAGTCAAAGATACAAGCTCGGCCACAATATAAAAATATATAAAGATATTTTTTAAGACGACTTACCCCAGCTTGTATCAAGCTAGATTCGTTTCTCAGTCCAATCATTCGTGCAATCTGATTTGAGTACTCTTCAACGCCATCATACATATGGGAGGCTGAACGGAACGATATTTGATCTTCATCTAGCATCATCATCCTAGGACCAACATGATGAATGATCAGTTTGATTATCAGCTAAACCAACAAAACATCTACATTAATGGAATTAACCAAAATTTACACTCACCTCTTGGTAAGACTTCCCGATGAGAGTACTTCTTGCGCGGTAAGTTTGACATTCGAAACCCATATCACATCCTTTCCCGTGGGCCATCTTAGTGGAACCCTGTAATTCACGGGAGGGAGTACTAAACAACTCTGCCTCGCCACAAGCCCACAATGACGATCATTTTCACTGCCAATATTCTCTGAAGCATTGAAACAGGGAACGCTGTTTTCAGCTTCCTGTGAGCAAAACTCGAATTCTTTCAACTTGGAAGTGCCAAGAGAAAGCTCCCCAATATCCCAAAGGTCCGACACAACCTGCTCTTGCAGTCTCCTGTACCCGTGGAATATTTGAGTCCTCGACGAGGTTGAAATGGAAATTGTCCACCAAAATGAGCCCATCAGAGTCATTATCACAATCAAAACCAAACTGAACTTCAATGCAGGGATCAACAATTTGGGCCGGAACCTTGGAGACCCCGAGCTGAAGGGATCGGTGGCAAAACCATTCTCACTCATTCCACGCTTGGAAGAACAGTCATCTGAGATAAGAAACTGAAAAGGAAACCTTAAGGTCAAGTAGCTTCGATCAGGGGAACGAGTTTTATCCATATCCTCCTTCTCTGTCGCGTCTTTCAACTGAGAGTCCCACAGATCATCATCACTGCTCGAAGTTAACTTCATTCCAGACACGCCTCGGTACAGAGGCTTAGACATGTTTTTGGCCTGAGAAATGAAAACCAATATCAGAAATCGTTGAAGCAGAATCAGAATACATGAAACACACAAACAAAAAGATAAACCAAAGCTCTTCAGCTGAAAACTTTCACTAACCAGCTAAAGCATACAAAACCAAAGGAACCCAGAAAAGCCCTTTTCACTGAAACTGAACAGATCAGTCACATATATGTGATGCAAGATTCATTATCCGAGAACATTCAACAAGACACCAATGCTAAGACAAGATATCTCCGTTAATGACGGAGCTAAACTCCAAAAATCCAAAAAATTGATAGTAATATGCGTTGAAGAACAAAAAAAAGGAAGATACATTTCAACCTAACATTTAATTTTCAATCACTGTCGGCGACTTCCGTAACCTAGAAGCAATCAAAAACGAAAAATCACACTACACTCCACTGCCTCCACTTGAAAATCCAAACCAGACCCAGAAAAAAGTCAGATCAACCCAATACTCAAAAACAAACACTTCACACATCACTATAGCTTGACAAAAATGACAACCCCAAATCTGCGAAAAGCAAGAACATTGAAAACAAACAGAAATAGCAACACCATACCTCGAGAGGGCAAGCAAGATGAAGAACACGAACAACACAATGCCAAGCAAAACCCAGAAACCAAATTCTCCGCCAATCACCTCGAATCCATTAATGGGTCAAGCCACAAACACCAAAAACCACACAGAACCTGAAAAAAAATCGGAACTTTGAGCCTATAACCCTTTTGCCCTTCTCTATCGAGCTCCGATGACTCCAAATTCTCTCTCCAGAACCCTTTTCGCTATGGTACTTGCAAGATTCAGGAGCGAGAGAGAGAGGTTTTGTACCGATCCTATTGAAGAGAGAGCTCGTGAAAAATCAAGACAAAAATTGCTCCCTTTTTATACAGTGAAGATGAGATACAAATTCCCAAATGGGTCAGGTAATGCCAAATGCTTTACAAATAAAGGTGATGATATTTTAATTTCAATTTTTTTATTTAAAAAAATAAGTGTATTAAATGCTTCAAATTTATTTATTACTATACAAAGACACAAGCCCAGCTCCACAGTAGCAGCAGTAAATCCTAGCAATGCCTTTTGGGATCGACCCATTGTTTAATTCTTATTCATCTCAATTTCCCAGCAAAATTAAATATAGTTTATTGAATTGTGTTTGTTTATTATTGTGTGTGTGACAGTGTATTAATTGGAGCAATGTGGATCTAGAGGAGATTATGATAAGAGACAGTGAAGCTTCTTCACCGAAACTCATGTGATTGTTCGGCGGATCGAACCGTTGACTTGTCGCCGGAATTTTCGGACACTTCCCCAGTATTAAATCAAACTTCGACAAGGTTTTGGAGATGTTAGCTATTGTTGTTTTTTATGTCAATAGTTGACTAGTATTTTGGTATTTTTCATGTTTCATAATTAGATCATTTAAGTATAATTATATCTTCTTACAATTTAATAGTTTTCTAATTCAATATCATTGCAGGACTTCAAATATGAATAAAATTTACTTCAACATACATAAATGATTCTTGCTCTCAATAAGGCATATACTAACACACAACATTTAAGTTAATAATTGTACACAGTTTAATGTATCGTAATGGATAAAATTCTTTGCGGGTTCATCGTTGAACTCTCATCTTCTAACTGATAAATAAACATTTTTTAAGAAAATATTTAGACCGACCAAATTGATATGAACTGACCCAAACTGTTGTGCAAAAAATCAAAATGAATAGTAAAAAATTTGGTTCAATTATGATTAAAATCAATTACAAATCGATTTAATGTCATTTTGTAAAATTAAAATCAATAAAAAATAAAACTGATTGTTTGAACACGTAAGTCATTTATCTTTGTTAATTAGACCTACATATATTGAGTTAACAAATAATAAATTTGGAGATACCCAAAATACGAACAGAACGATTCAAATAAAACAAACTGAATCAAACAAAACAAGATTAATTCAAAACTAAACAAAATCATATTTACCAAACCCGTTTGAGTTCTAAATTTTTTAAAACACGTATGATTAGACCGAAAAGTAAACACTCCTGTAAAGTAACTCATAAACTAATCACTAATCAAGTGAAAGTATAGTTGAGATAGAGTAGGCTTGCGAACAAATTTTAATTCGAAATCAAATAGGTTGCATAAACTTGCTCCAGCTCAAGTTGAACTTGAGCTGAATACTTTTTTCACGAACTGAGCCGAACCTTGTTAAAATGAGGCTCGATTCAACTCGTTTACAGCCCTACAAGTAGTCGGGATATCAAATTTTCATTGGATTCAAATCAAATAACTGTGGATTGTGATCCTGCTTCTTCCACTTAATTTAATGTTTGGGAGTTGACAATGGCAAATATGAACCCATCGACAATTTGGTCAGAGAGAATAACAAAAAAAAGAAAAAGAAATGGGCAGAATCAGGATTCGAATGTGGGGCGATGCTTCTGTTCTCTCAGGCCACACGTGGTGGCACATGATTGCCTACCTGGCACGCCTTCGCGGTGTCGCGTGCCCAGGTCGATCTGGTCCGTCCATCTCAAACCCCAAACCTCATTCACAACTCAAGATACAGATTTAGGATTCTATGTAACGTCCTTTTATCGCTAATCAATGTTCCACATGCAACGCGAGTCGGTTTCAGATTCTAAACCCGGTGGGCCCCACCCCCTCCGCGTCACCGTGTCGGTGACTCGTAAGTAACCGCTGGTTCCGAGTCATTATTTTTTTTTTGGGTAAAAACTAAAAGAGAGGAATTCAATTTTGATGTCGGTGGCGGTGGCGGTGGGAGGAGCCGAGCCGAGTAGAGTACAGTTTCAGGAGGCGGTGGCAGGAGGAGTCTACCAATACCGCCTAGGGATGGCACTATACCACGTCGGAGACAGGATTTCTGAACCCGGACGAGAACGGGGCGAAGAATCCCTGAACGAGAACGAGGTGGTGATGGGGAGAGGTATCCCACCCTAATATATTAATAAATATTTTTTAATTACAAGTTATATTTTATAATACAAAATTAATAATAAAATAATAACATGCTTAATTATATTTTGATCAAATTAATATTTTTAACGCAAATTTTATTAAAAAATAGATATGTTTTAACAGTATTTTGAATAGAAACGGGAAATGGGTAATGTTCGAAACTCAATGAGAAATTTCGTCCGGTTAAAAACGAAAAATCTCCGCCCGTTTTTGTTGAGGATGAGAATGAGATTGTCAAATCCGCTCCGAACCCACCTCATTGCATGCCACCTTAATGGGTTACGAATTTATTTAATTTAATTTGTTTTTTTTATATGAGTAAGGTAGTAAATATTTTGAATTTTGTGTGTATTGTGGATTGTGTGTCGACGTCAATATTGAGTATTAATGAGGGGCTGGACTGTGGATATGGGTGGCAGCTGGGCCGATTGGACTGAGCAGATCAGTTTTCATGTGACGCGTGGAGTCGGCATTGATGATACGAGTTTAGTTGTCTCGCAATTTATAGTTAATTCTATTTTAAGAGGATGTATGATGTTTAGAGGTATCTATTAAAGACTATCAAAAATAATATAAAGTTTTTCAAAGTGAAACAATAACAAGTTATTATCAACTATTGTTACAATTATTGGTTATAATCAGTAGAAAAATAATTGAGTATCATATTGTTTTATCTTTTATTAAAATGGCATAATTTATTTGTAAGTTTTGCTATAAATATCTCGTTTTTAACGAGTATAGAAAATTATCATTCTCCAAACCCGATAAAAGATAATTTTTATATGAAAATATTGTTTTAAATAATTATATATTTAATATATTGAGTACAAGACGAGACGGGCGGAGATATAATAACTGTCTTGAGGAAGCGTGGTAATTTGTAATTTTTTTAAAAGTTAATGATGATACGTTGAAAATCATAAATAGTTGAAGCTTGAAGTTGTTGTTTATAAAAGTAAAAGTTTAGGGTGAAATTTAAAATTATTAAAGATACTGAGTTGCAACAATTTTAAATGGTAAACTATAAAATGGAAATTACGAATAGTTAATGATCGGATTTTATGATTTTCTCTTGTTTAAGTTATAAGAGAATCATCACACATGTAAAAATATCACTTCCTTCCTTTACCATCTTATTCTTACGTGTTATCAGAAATTAAAAGGTCACGTGATCAGTGGCGGATCCAAAAAATTTTTCAAGAGGGGCAAAATTTTACACTAAAATTTTTAATTAATTAATAAATAAAATATTTAATTAAAAATAATAATTTTATTAATAAAATAATTACTAAATGCATATAAAAAAATTTAATTCGAGTTTTATTATTTATTTTTAGTTGAGTTTGAATTTAACTTTCATGTATATATAAATACAAAGTGAGTCGGTTCGCGAGCCTTTCAAACTCTAATAATTTGGTCTCGAGTTCGATTTGCTTATCAAACGATTCACAATTGTACTTAATATCTGCATAAATTTGTTTAGAAAATTAACAATTTCTAATAATAATTAGTAAATATAATAGACCAAACAAAAAGTTTAATGAAAAATAAAAAACAATTTAATTAATACAATTAGTCAATACTTATTGAGTAAAATATAATTGTAATGAAATATTAAAAAGTTTGTTAATTCCAAGGTTTGAACCTATGATCTCATTAATAAAATACCACTCATTTACCACTAAGCCAAACAACTTTTTGTTGTTAAGTGGCACAGTTTTTGTATAGATATCAAAATTTAAGGGGGGGCATATCTAATTTTCGGAAAAAATTTATATGATTTTTTTTTCGAATTCCCGGGCCAAGGGGGGGCGGGTGCCCCCCCGGCCCCCCTTGGATCCGCCACTGCACGTGATATTATATGCAATACCAAAAAAAATTCATCGGCACAAATTTATATAAACATATAAAAGAAAATCGTCATATACACACGTCATTTTTTTCACTCGAACGAGTATTGTTCTATTTTCTATAACCTGATTCAAATTATTTGTTAATTTATTAATAAATTAAAAGGAAAATAACAAGAATTTTGTTGTATTACACTTTTTTCCTGAATTAATTTAAATACCTAATTAAATTTTGATTAATAAATTAAAATGACAATAACAAACAAATTTAATATAAATTATGATTTGGTTGGATTACAATTTTTTTTTTGAATTACATATTTTTTTTAAAACTAATTTCAATAATATTAATCAAATATTGATATGATATTTTATTAACCAAATAAATTGATATTTATTTTTATCTATCATAATCATTTAATTCTAGTGAATTTTTGTATACATTTGATTATACAATTTAATCCATCATATTGATTTTCAAGAGATAATGATAGAGACTCATCTACACGACACTCTCCATGCCATCACGATCTATGACCAAGGATTAAAACTGTATTTTCTTTTCAATTGACCTTTTGCAGTACTAATTTTCTGTTTCATAATATTTGCTCAACTTCTCTTCGACAAACATTAATTTTATTTATGTTTAATTTATTTGATTACTCAAAAAATACATGAAAACGACTCTAATTCTTTTATTATTTTTACTTTTTCCTCTAGTGTTTTCAAATTTTTGCATGTAAATCAGTTTTAGTATTCTGTCGCGGACTCATAGTTGCTTTTAGGTAAGTGGACAATTCATATATAATCATTTTTAGGAAGTTCTTATATAATCATTGTTAAAACTAAAATTTAGAATGATAATGTAATATTTTTATTGAAAATTTATTTTATAAGTAAGCAACCCCACCAAGATATATCGTTTCCGACTTCGTCCCATACGTACAATTTGCGTGTCATTTATAATGTGTCATGGTGGGACATTACAAGTGAATTAAATATTTTAGTTTTCAACGACAGTGACGAAGGATTCATATAATATTGTACTAGAAAACAATTTCTTAATCAGCCACCGACTTCAATTCCGCGTCGATCATCGGCGGTGGCCAGGACACAACCTCCTCGCACAAGTTTACCGACTTCTTTTTTATTTTGTCAAAAAATCATGGATAAAATTATTTATTGTATTGGACAATTTACAACAGTCTATTATCTGTTATTTTAAGTACTTTATATTATGGTTATTTAATTTTCATCTCGATTTGAAATAAGAGACGACGGAACACGTGTTTCTCTACTGTTCGATTTCTTCTCTTATCTGACAAGATAGGCTTTTGACAAGAATCTACCCTCGGATGGGGTCCAATTTTAGGATCTCGAACTGAGTTTCATGGGTTGTGGGAGAGGAGGAGTTGGCTTGGTTGGTCATGTTTATTTGAGCTGTTTGGGGCGCGAGAAATCGACTGGTGTGCAAAGCGGAGTCTTTTCTCGCTTTCAGGATAGCGGTTGTGGCCAAGGTAACGAGCTGACAGTGGTGATTAGCCAACAGGGGTCCGAGACAGGGAGCTGGGCTAGGTGGGGTCGAGTGGATTCCACCTTACTTGGGTAAGCTTAAGATCAACGTTGATGGAGGTGTAGATGTTTTTAGGGGCGTATGGAGTGTGGGGGCGGTATGCAGGATGACCGTGGTGTGATAGTGGCGGCTTTATGTAGACGGTTCACATAGCGTCTCCAGCCTGCAGAAGTGGAGGCCGTGAAAGTTAGGGAGGTGCTCTGGTGGGCTAGGATAAACAAATGGTCATTAATGCATATGAAAACTAATTGTTTGAGAGTCGTGGATGTATTCATCAAGGAAATTTTATTTGTCACCAGCTTGAAGGTATTGTGGTATTGTGGTAGATTTTTCGAATTATGTTCTAGTTAATTTTCTTCTACGCAAGTGCAATGTTGTTACACACAAACTAGTAAGTTTTGTTCTTTTTCATTCTGGTTGAGAGATGGGACTATGGTGAAGAGTTTGTTTTACTATATTTTGTTGTTATCGTTTAGAGTGATGATTTTCGTGTTTAACGACGGTCTTACTTTCTTTAAAAGGAAATAAAAACTTAATTCAAAAGAAAATTATGTGTGGGATTTTGAGGCTTATTACATTAAAGAGAGAATGAGTACTAACAACATGGTAGATGTCTAACATCATACGAGGGATGATAAAATCATAATTTCATAATTTATTTTCAATTTTTTAAAATTTTTTATTCAAAAAGTTATCTGAGGAAAGAACAACTCGATTAAATAGTATAGAACGGTGATAAAATCTTTGATTTAGGTGACTACGAAATCAAAAGAAACTTTTGTGTACTCAGACGAAAACCATGTTTGGCCAGGTGTACCTATATGTGAAGTTTTGATTTGTAGCAGTGACAAGTTGTCGAACACAATGTTGTAACACTTGTTTCGACAACTTGTCGTATCGTAGATAATGGATAGTAAATAAACAAACAGTAAACAGAAGACACACAATATGTTTACCCAGTTCGGTGATTTCGCACTTACGTCTGGGGGTACTCTGCCAGTGGAAATGCTTTTCATTATTTGGTAGTTAATAGTACAACTTCAAGCATCAACTAGTTATCACACAAGCTATTGTCCTAAGCTACTAATACCTCACTGTGAACTACCTCGACCATGGACTCCCCCTGTCTTTGAGATCCTCTCAATTCCACCCTTCGAGTAAACCTATGCTTGGCGTAGTTAGCTTCGACAATTTCTTCGTGAATCTTCAATCACGAACACACACCCTCAAATTACTAACACTCAATACTCTCATATGATGTATAGTGATCGACACCGTTCTTCTAAATCATCCAGCCTTTCAATCCGCCAGTCTTGCACGATTAAGAGTTATGAGAATTTAGCACAGAGAACGTCTAAGTTGTTAAGGAGATAGCACCTGCTTTTATAGCAAATATACATGCCTATTTCGGAGACCTACTTCTTATAGGAAATATCTTGCCGCCTTGCGTTATTGGCAAGTTAACAGGTTGGCGTTGCCGTTTTAATTGACCTTGTTGACGTGGCCTCATGCTAAATATGTTGCAACATGTTGGTCTGACATCTTACCTTACGCTAACAAATATGTCAACACTAAATGTAGCAACAATATGCAATTATCACATCATTTTATTTTAACTTGTTGTTGCGGATCATGTAAATTCTGTGTCTACTAATTTTTTTGTTGTGACAAAATCCATTTATTTTTGCATCTACTGTATCAATCTAGTACATGGTTAAAACATTTAGGTATAACATTCAAGAAATGATAATTAAAATTATAACGAGTCGGGTTAAGCTTTATCTCTTGGATGGAGAAGACTCCGACTAAAATTTAAGTCAAGTATTTCAAATTTTTATTTGTTTAAACCATAATCAAATCATGATTTATGATTTACACTAGAGAAAATGACACTTTTGTGCACCTAAATATATATTTTTGACACTTTCATGCTCTATTTTTTTTTTCTTGGATTCCATTTTAGAACAACTGGTCATTTATTTACCAAAAATGGCTCTGAATTTGGGTTGAATTCATGGGTATTTTGGTTAAATTCGTGATTATTCTGGGAAAATGGCCTGGAAGTACCCTGAATTTTGGTTCAACTCATTGGTATTTTGGGTGTTTTGAAGTTATTGTCTTGAAATGAAACACAAGATACTAAAAAAAAATATAAGGTATGAAAGTGTCAAAAATATATATTTAAGTGCACAACGATGTCATTTCCCTTTACTTTGTATTAACCTGTGATGGTAAACTATTTTTAACAACCAATCCAAAATACAATCCAAATTTGTTTAATCTTAATTAATTGGTAGTGGGATTTCCAGCCTACAAAGGAGAAAAAAATGAAGAAAAACAAAAGCCATGAGGTCCTACATCATTTGTTGGGTAACCAAACAATGTGTGTACATTAGGGCAATATTCTATTGAATTGATCGAAAAATCCAAATTGTATGATCCATTTAAGACTGTCATGGAGCTTGTGGGGTCCTTTCTTAATTATTATTATTATTTCCCTATTTTCCTATATTGGCCATTGACATTAATAAATTCGAAATTAATTACGAGTGGCAGTCTATTACAGAATTCATTAATAATGTATAATAATAAGATAATTTTAGTCAATATATATGTCTGATAAAGTAAACACAAGTCCATAGGAAGCTCCACTCCTACCTAACCTTGAGGAAGTGGAGGGTCTTGACCTTTGTGTTTGTGGGTTTTGATTGTTAATTTTATAGACTTCAAATTATCAACCCCATTTGTTTTTAGTTACCACCACACAAGTGTAATATTATGTATTTAATAACGATAAAAATAAGTATATATTCTATCTCATTCGAAGTTTTTTTTTTCTCACTAATTTTATTAATTGAGAAGATAATATGTTTGTTTATACAACGTACGTGACTAGGAAGAACTTTTTATCAAAATTCGTTAATTCTTGCGATTATCGAATGTGATAGATTTGAGAGAAATCTCGACTTTTTTTGTTAACTTCAAAAACTTCTAAATAACAAAGACCGTATGAGAGTGATTAAATAATGAAACACAAATTGCAAAAAAAGAAAAACCCTAATTCGCTAGAAAGGAAAAAAAGAAAAAAAAACTATAAAAGAAAAAAGTAAAAGAAATGAAACAACTATTAAAAAATTATAAAAAAAACTGCATGAAACTAATAAAACGCAATTTTGACCCTCCAAATGATCTCCGATGGCCGAAATCCATCTATCCACATGATAAACCATGACTTTGACTCAGACCGCCGTTTCTACCCGGAAAACACTAGTCTTTTGTCCAAATCTGACACTTTCGCGATAACTTCAGGTGTTCTAACTTCTGCATACCGACTTCTTCAACCGCACCGCATCATTTGTTTGTTTATTTATGATATTCTTTGTAATAGAAAATTATTCATTGAAAAGCACAGGTATAGTGCCAACTAAAAATCGTATTCTAACATATTTCAATTTATTTATAATATTAAAAGGTTGAGATTAAAAAAAATCATGGCATGTTTTTGAGGGACACCAAAACGATTTCAGTATCACACTATTTACGATAAGATTTTGGTCAAATCTTGTTGCGAGAGTGAAAAATGATTATTTTATTAGTAATTGGTACTGTTCGTTAGATTTTTTTTCTTCTACGACTTTTTCGTTTGGGCAGGAGCTTATTGATTCTGTTCGTAAAAACTCTATTTTCAACGAAACCAAATCTTTGACAATATCTAGTTTTGTCTGACAACTTTTCAATCTTTGTTCGGGTAATTTACATCGAATATTGAGACCGATTTTCTTAATACTATATACCTTCAGTATGATTGTAGTTTTTCCAAATTAATTAGTTGATCCTTCATTGTTAATATTTCTAAACTATTTTACGGCTTTGTATTTCTAAAGTGTCAATTTGGTTTGAATTCACCTATGCTTTAATAGTTTCATGCCTCCATTTTCTACTTAGAAATTTTATTTTATCCTGTTAAATTAGAATATGGTTCAAGTATTTAATACAAAACTACAAATGAAAAGGTTTTTATTACTATTTTTTTATTGTTTCATTTAAACATTATAATTTCAGTTTTAATACAAAGTTGATACCACATGTCAATACCACGTTTACATTAATAAAGATTTGGAGCAAAATCATTTATAATTTGACATTAAAATAGAATAAGATGTCGTAATTTTATACTTCTTCATTAATAAGGTGAAATAAATTCTCAATAAATTGAATTTTCCAGCTTATAAAAACTATTTGAAATTAAAATGATATAATCAAAATGGTCATGAAAACGTCATAATGATCTAAAATAACTCGGCCCCTTTTGTTTGTGACGTATATATGTGTGTCATTTCTTTTAAATATTAAGAGTAAATTAATAAGTAAACGGAAAATATTAGTGGTTGCCAGTTTCCACTACAATCAAAAGCTTTTTGAGTGGTAGCAGAGTACAACAAATATTTTGGTACGTTTATTTATTATTTTATAATTGAGTTCTGAATTTTCAGATTAGATCAAAACGGGTACAATGAGGTATAGCCACATTCAGCTTCACTTGTAATTTATGTCACGAAATTCGAGTCTTGTTTAGGAGAAATAGAAATAGAAATAGAAATAGAGGCATGTGCGGGGTGTTAAAAAAACCGAACCGATCTAAACCGACCGAATCGAATTGAAAACTGGTCGGTTTTGGTCATGGTCGGTTCGGTTTCGGTCATGGTCGGTTCGGTTTTGGTACAATTAACCAAAATCGATCAAAAATCGAACCGACCGACTCCAGTTCAAATTATGATGAATCCTTCGGTTTATGCTTCGGTGTTTTTCAATTGAAATTTTCTTTTTGGGCTTTATTAACGTTTTATTTTAATTAGTGTAAATTTTTTTTACATAATTCCTTTAAAAACCGACCGAAATCTAATCATTTTTTGCTTGATTTATGAAATTTTCTGGTTTTGTGGCTGATTTTCAGTTCAGTTCGGTTTGGCAAACCGACCGAATTTTTTCAGTTTGATTTCTTCAAGAACCATACCGGTCGGTTTGGTTTTGGTCGGTTCGGTTCAAAAACCGAACCGTGAACACCCTTAGGCATGTGAGTACGAGGCGCGAAGACAAATAAGCTCAATGTGTAAAAGGAAGACAGAAACAGGTTAATTTCACATGAAAAAAATAAAAAATAAAAATGATGTATATGATAAAAAGAGTCAAACCTGGTTAACAAATTTGATTTTTTAGTTGTGTTGCTCGACTGGACATGTACTTCACACTTATATATGATATGAAACTAGGTTGAATAGGTTGAAACTACGCATACATTGAAACACGTATATAACTCAAAATTATTATATGATATATATATATATGGACATATAACTAAAATATAAATTATGTTATTTACTGGACACACTTTTATGTAAAAGATGAATAATGTCATTTGACCTCATTAGACGAAAGAGATCAATAGAAATTAGAAATAAAGACAAAATATTACAGCGTAACTCGAACTCATAATTTTTGAACCCAAGATCAAGCGTTTAACTAATTGATCAAACTATAATGAAGCATGTCCAATGACTTTAACAGTGCGGCTAATGTATGAAAATAAGTGTGCAAATTCTGTGGGTGGGTACAATTTAGTTCACAGCTCCATTGACCATCATGACTCCACTACACTTATATATGTATATATGGATCAAACATATATGTTGTAGCAGCGATCGAAGACTAACTCTACAATACCTCCAATTAGGCAGTGCCCACCAAACCTACCCTTCTCCACCTTATTTGTGGACAAAAATTGAATATTATATATTATGCTAGTGATGATTATGAGCCACCATGACTCATCACTATGTGCAATGTGTCAACGAGACCAGTTTAAAAATACACATAAACCACGTGAATGTCACGAGCCTCTTATCATTTGTTGTCGTTTAGGTCAATCATGTAATGTTTATTCCTCAAATGGTAATTAAATTTAAAATAAAATTATACATTTACACTGTCAATTAATCCCGATCTAAATTCACTTTCATTGATTGAAATTTATGTCAATTCGTCATCTTATACTTAAACTATCCATGTTTTAAAAAATCAAGATTGAAACGGTTCAATTTAGTTTATGTTTAATAAGCAATTCAAATGTTTCTGGTTTGATTCAATTTATTGCTCGGATCAGATTGAACCATTTAGAGCCCAATTGATATGCTTTATTTTAATTTGATCGATTTAATTGTAATTCAACCGTGATAATTTAAATATTTTAAGTATTTTCAAGATAGATCATCCAAAAATAAATAATTTGAGTACTAAAAAATAAAATTAATGTAATTACGAAATTGTCAATTTTAAGTAGTTACATATAATAAAGTGTCATTATCTATTTAATCAATCTGTGCGAGTCCTGTGCGAATCCTATAATTAATAAGACCTCTCCTACGAAAATGTGCAAAGCCATATTCATGTGCATGTGATGGTCTTTGAGTGATATATACAATTGTTTTAAGAATGTGACAAGTCCCATATTTAAAACTTCGTCACCCATGTGCCCTATCCACGTCACTCCTTTTTCATGTTAACAAAGTTGTAATTGTAACATAAGTACGTGTGTGTCGGTTACTTTGTGCTTTGAAAATGGCGGTTGTCGAGGCAGTGACCGAATCAGAATGTACCACATCGAAACATGAATAATGTTGATGATGAAAATGGTGCTCCATCATCAATGACTATTTAAGACTCATACTGCATTTTTTGAATCCCATGCGTAACTTAGGTTGTTTTGGAATGGCAAAGTGTTGTTATGATGAATCCAGTTGTGGTGGTCGATGATTCAAACTTTACACTTCCACTGCTAAGAAGTGAGTTCAAATACTATACTAAATGTTCCAATCAAATTAAACCTGAATAAAATGTCTTAGTTACACTCATTTAAATGAAGTTTTCTTGAATGTAGTAATTTAATAAGTTACACTCATGCTTCGAGTTGTTTCGTGTCATAAATAAACCCGAACGCTTAAGAAATTTGTTGGACATACAGATTCACATATCTTATAACCGACACAGTACTTTATTTTTGGAGTAGAAGCAATAACGTACTTACTTGATACGTGCGATCAGTGATAATAACTGATGACGTACTTCTTCAATGTATGCTGCCAGCAAACTTTATGATCTCTATAACCTAAACGATAAAAAAAACTGGTAATGCTTTAAGTTTAAAGATTCAATTTCTATTTCAACTTTAATATTGAATGTATATTAACTATTGTATTTGTGTTTTGTACAACTTATTGTGCAAAGTATTTACGAGAAATGTTGAGTCTCCCAAATGAGTGATATGTCTACTCCTCTTGCTCTAATGACATTGGAATAAAAGTGACAACTCGTGGAGAAAGCGCATCATGAAATGACCAAATATTGTTAGCAGTCGAACATCATGGTTCAGAGCTTTAGGAGGGATGATCTAAGGCCACCAAAACCTCGTCAATCTCGCTAAAGCTCGTGGAGCACCTCAACATCATCACATCAGCTCATCGAAAAACTAGAAACCTTGAAGGCGACAACCCGCAAAGTACTTGAGAGAAATCATGTTTCAGGATTGGTGTTGGGTAGAACTGGGTATTTATCAAGGAAGAGCACACCACGAAAAAACACATATATACATTAAAATCTGCACATGACTCAAAAGACTATACTATTAGTTCTTGACTACAATTTGCATATAAACTCTCTTTATATCTTTCATTCTTATGACGTGGGACCAGTACTCACATATTGAATTCTAGCAATCTCCTCTCTAGATTGAACATCGGGTTACTCTAGTTTCTAATCACAAATCGCATCTCACTTTTACGTGCTAACCCATTTGGCAATTCCAGTTGAATCGGTAATAGTTTAAGTCTTAAGATCTTATTGGCCCACCTGTTCGAAATACAATATATTGGTCCATTAAATGTCCACGGTGCAGTTAATAATTGCTCTATATATAACCCCTCATAACTTTTACTATATGAAAATGGTATGTACCACACTTTTATCATGAAATCGGTTGGGTTTCAATAATCACACCTTTTTAATAAGCATATATTTATTTCCATCTCCAGGAATAATTGTACCAGAGTAGTTGGTAAATAAGGAATTACCTATATTCATTAATAAATTTCTGATCACACCTCAATTCAGATACGGTGAAGAAACATAAATTCCAAAGCAAGTGGATCATAAAGGTGGGCACCAACCATAATAACATATATATTATTACTGAAAATGAAAGGAGAACAAAAAAATAATTCAATACATTATTAAATAGGAAATCATGTAACGACCCACCAGCTTAGCTTCATCAATCACATTCATAATGTGATATTTAAATCATTAAATTAAAATCTTCTCTCTTTCATATTAATAATAAAGACCGGTATTGGGTTGGGGTTGGGATTTCTTTCATAGAAAATCATAGGCCTAAGGTAAGAATTTGAAACGAGACATTTAAAAAAAAAATAATATTATACTACTGTCATTTTTCTGAGCCATCACTACGGGTTCGACGCTTCTATTCGTGAAAAATGAATCACGTATAAAATTTATGTTATAAAATTGTCAATGCTACAAAGTGTAAGAGTTAGTATATATGAGTTTCAATGTTGAATAATATTTAGGTTTCGATGTTATTGGATTGAGATAATTAAACTGGGTATATATGTAAATAATAATTTTTAAAAATTGGGCCTTTTCTGATATTGGATTGGTCGGTTGGGTATTTTGAGGCTCCCCTAGAGTCGGGACTTAATCAAAAGTTTCTTTTATCTTGCGGACGGGCCGACCTTAGTTTTTTTGGCTTAATTATGGAAAGCACTGTATATCTTCTAACTGATAACTGGTTTAAAGATATTTAGTAACGTAATTTAGAGATGATATAAAAGAGATTAGCTTAATTAATGAATAATGGGTCCGTATAGCAGAAAAACACGACCAATCTTATAACAAGGGTCCAGATGTGCATGCAAATCCACGACACACGTAATCATTTAATTTAATGTATTATATTGCACAATTGTTCAATTATTATTTCTTTTTTAACAAAAATTCGAGTAGCACTTGAAACAAAAAAACATGTGATGTTCATTAGAAACTTCAGATTCCATGTGAATTTTGATATTACTAAAAGAAACAAGGAACATGCAAGAACAGTGATTAATTAATAAATGCTGGACACAGTTATTTCCTAGCTCTTTTTCTGAATTTACGTTTCTAAATTTAATTCAGCTTTGAAAAGGACATTTTTAAAACTAATAGATAATCAGTTAAAGATTAATCAAAAAATAAACCGAATAAAATAATTAATTAATAATTATAAAAGATTAATTAAGAGCTAGTTGGGAGATTAATCTAAAACTAATTGGATAATTTGATATTTTTTACATTGATTTGATTGAAATTCAAGTGTATTGATAAGTCTAGAGTATCTAGTTTTTAATACATAGAAAAAGTCAAGATCTGAGTTGGTGTTTTCATGTGGGTATTGTTTTCATTTTTCCAATTTGATATAAACTGAAAGCCCATACTATAGCCCTCCAAGATAAATGGGCCGAAGCCCAGATAAATTTGTTGAGAGTTCGAACCCACTTCAATATATGGGCTTTCTCAAAACCCAGCTAAGGTCCAGATTTCGAGTCTAAGTTTCTCTGAAAGTTTTGGGCCTTAAAAACGTACTTGTCAAGTATGGGAAGTTCAACAAAGGCTATGGGTGAAATCGGGAAGTTCAACAAAGGCTATGGGTGAAATCGGAAATATCACATGTAATAAGTATATGCGTCAATAATTTTAATTCTCATATTAATTATATTGCTATTTAAATTACCATTCATAAAAAAGTTATTCACAATGATTCATAATAATTTGAAAAATGTATATTAAAAAAGTGTCTTCATCTACAAATTAATCATAGCGGGAAAGTACTTGATACTTCGTTAAGTCTGTACACATACCATATATATATTATCAGGGCCGGCTCAATAATTTTTGAGACCTAAAGCAAAAGTGATTAATACTATTATTTTAGACATTACTTTCCAAAATTGGTCTAAATTTTTTTTGTTTGGGGTATTTTTTAACATACTCGAACCCTATTTTTTAGTTGAGTCTAAAACAATTGTTTCACTTGCTTTACACACGAGCCGGATCTGTATGTTATTATCAAATACAATATAGTTTAATCATAAAGATTTTTTAAAAGCCTGGTATGTGTCGTGACTCGAGGTGGGTTGTCGGTTGAATGGGAATATGTCACATATCCATAATCTAACAAATCGGGTTTTGTGTGAAGACAAAATAATTTCACCATCCACCCATAAGAAAAGACAACCCGACAAGCAGATAAAGTAAAATGAATTTTAAAATCGAGTAACAACAAGGTAAATTCGTCAAAAAAACGTAATTTATAAGAACATTATATTCCTATTTTTCACCTGATGTACTTGACCAACTTTCGATTTTTTTCGACTATAGATACGGGAAAATATAAAGGTGGTTTTGAGGAATAGACAAGTATATAGGTTTATTGTAGCAAAACAATTTAATTCCCATACGCATTTCGAAAAGAATTTCGTTAAACTAAAAATAGAAGGGACATAAATGAGAGGCCCACAAAGAGTTCCATATATGGAAAGTAATAATCTCGTTCCTGCCACCCTATAAATTGAGCTTAACAACAAATGAGCTATTAAGAACCGAACTAAATGTACACACTACACATTTCCTTAGATTTTGAGCCCTCTGATGTGCAATTGTTGCCGAATTGAGACCCACTGCCCCACAGAATTTAAGTTCTTTCCTCTAATTCCCATTTCCAGATATCCCAAACAATCAGTGGAGATTAATGAGCCTCGCATTCAAAGTTGTTTTCACTCAACTACAATATTCTCTGTTTAATAACATGACCTGAAATTTGTAGGGATTTGATGTTTTTGACCTGATTGTAACGCGTTTGAACTGAATTATTTCAGAGATAAAAATAAGTCTGGAATCTACGATCATTGTTAGGGTCAATGTACCCCTCTCTATATCCCGACTGAAACCAATATATTGATTACAATGTTTTATAAAGATATCTGGGTATTTCAAGTTTTTTATAGGAGATTTTATTGAACAGGCATAAATATGGATGAAAATATACATACTATTTTTTTTCTTTGTTGACTTGTATATGTTCACTTAAAAATAACCATAAATGCACTGAGATTGAGAATATAATTTGCATATTGAGTTAGTGACAGATTGAGAGTATCAAAAATATCGGAATGGAAAAGGATCACAAGAACAAAGATCAGACCAAAAGAATAAGGCGATTACTGCACTAGCCCGTTATCATTCTTATTAGAATTTTACGTTAAAAATATTATTTTAACAGACGGCTCAGTTTTTAACACGGTGTCATAATATACTTTATCTTTACGTTCAGGTCTTCAATCTAGTCTACACGTGACACTGTGTCAGCGGAACCGAAATTGAAAAAGTACACGACTCAGAATATCTGAAAAATTCACCAACGTTATAAAGGTTAGATAACTTTTACCCATCAATCACGTTCGCCTTAGTTCTCTACCCTCACTCTCTCCCCTTTATCATGTCAAAACACTTTAATCTCTAGGTCAACCTTCTCCCTTCTTTCACTATATATAAAACCCATTCCCACGCCACAAAAATCCTAGTTTCGAGCCTTGTTACATGGATCCATTTCTTGGTCATGCCTCGACCAACTCGCCCCAAACACTCGATCTTCTTCAAGACACAACCCAAAGCCTCAGTCTCGAGCCATTGCCGTTGCTGAGCTGCTTGCTTCACTCCCCCGACCCGCCGTCGGATCAGGAGGAAGACCCAAAGACATGCGACGGCGACGAGGAGGAGGACGTCACGGTGGCCTTGCACATCGGCCTCCCCGACCATAACTTGGACGCCTCCTCGTCGGAGAAAGGCGGCACGAGCTCGGCTGCCGGAAAACAGTATTGGATTCCGACCACCGAGCAAATCCTCATCGGCTTCACCCATTTTTCTTGCCATGTTTGCTTCAAGACCTTCAACCGCTACAACAATCTTCAGGTACTATAAATGTTTGTGTATATATATATATACCACATAAATTTTCGTTACGAAACAAAACTGAACACAACGTATCTCACTCTACGACTCAAAAAGTTAACGAGTAATTATAGATAACTCATTTTTTTTCGGGTTTTTAGGATAAGCGGAAGTACTCATCTTGTGTTTGTTTATGTTTAATCCACATAAGTTCATAACAAAACTGTGTAAACTTTCATTAAAACCAAACTGAACTCGATAAAAAATCAACCAGTAATTTGTTTTATTCATTTTTATAGAGTAAACTGAAAGCTCTCGTCTTGTAGTGACTTATTTATAAAGTAAATTTTCACCTAAATCGAATGTTAATTCATGTTCGACATCAGACAAACATAAATACTCGTATTATGCTCGTTTATGTTTAAACTATAGACGCATGAGCGGGATACCATAAAATTTTTCAATAAAACCAAACCGAACACATATCATATCACACTGCACAGCCAAAAAAGTTGATAAATAGCTCATTTTCTTCATAGTTTTTTCGTTGCGAAGCAGGGAAAACCTCTTAATCTAGATCGACCTTCTGAAACTCAAGTTTTTCAACTTTAGGGAGCCATTGTCAACGTCCGAGAGAGTAAACCCCTTGCGTAGTCTTTAAACTACCGTTCCCCCCTACTCATGAACAATGGGATGTTCGGGAAACCTTCAGAGACTTGTGACATGTATGTCAAGTTCTCATCTCGTGTTCATTTGTACCATACAAACTTTCGGTAAAAGTAAAACCGAACTGAACACATCAGCCGACTCTCCTCTCCAAAATTTAAAACTCCACCAACAACTTACTTCCTTTGCATGTTTAGGGCAAACTGAAGTTCTCATATATATCTCGTGTTCATTCATACCGTATACAAATTCTGAGTAAATTAAACTGAACTGAACACATCAGATTGCGCTCCAAAACCTAAACCCCATCAACAACCTCATTTAGGGCAAACAGAAGTTCTCATCTCGTGTTCATTTGCGCAGATGCACATGTGGGGGCACGGGTCGCAGTACCGGAGGGGGCCCGAGTCGCTGAAGGGGAGCCAGCCGAGGGGGCTGCTGAGCATACCGTGCTACTGCTGCGCGGAAGGGTGCAAGAACAACATCGAGCACCCGCGGGCGAAGCCGCTCAAGGACTTCCGGACGCTCCAGACGCACTACAAGAGGAAGCACGGCATGAAGCCATTCATGTGCCGAAAGTGCGGCAAGTTCCTCGCCGTCAAGGGCGACTGGCGCACCCACGAGAAGAACTGCGGGAAGCGCTGGCTCTGCGCCTGCGGCTCCGACTTCAAGCACAAGCGCTCCCTCAAGGACCACATCAAGGCCTTCGGCTCCACCCACGCCCCCTTCCCTCCCTCCTTCCACGACGACGACGACGATTATAATGCTGCTGCTCTTGCTCCTCATTCTACGTTTCTATGACGATGCGTGTCTCTGGTTTTGGTACTATGACTTGTGTTTGTGTTGGGTTTTTAATTAGTGTCGATCTACCCTTTTGTTTAATTTCTCAACATGTGTCTGTCCCGACGAAATAAATTTAAAAGGGTAAAACTTGGTTTCGTCATATTAATTTTGTCTCGAATTGAAAGAAAATTGTTCAGCACGATCTGGAGTGTGTGTGTATATATATATATAAAAGACAATTCATGTGAGAACAAAACCTTTTTGTGAGAACGTGAAAATAGATTTTGAGTATTAAAAATAAGTGAATGTCTAACAAAAATATATAAATGTTCAATGAAAAAAGTTGTAATGTTCATGGAAAATAAGTGAATGTTCAACGAAAAATGTATGTCCATTGAAAATAAGTGAATTGTTGGATAACAACATGTGCGTCACTCTATGGTGTCATACATCCATTATCATTCAAAATATTGGGTGACATTTAAAATGTCACCTGGAGAATAGCGTGTTATTTTATTTTTGATTAAGGGTGACAAAATGAATTTATTGTGTCACCCAAATTCATACTTTGGTGTATTATTTTTATTTTATTTGATTGAAACTAATCGACAAAAATATCACACTAAGCGACACAATTTATTAATTGAAAATTGTGTATTATAAATATATGTAACAAAATATAGTGAAGCAGTCGGGTAAAAATTACTCTTATAATGTAAACTAATAACTCATTTCAGGGGTTTAATTAACAAAACATAGACCTAAGGTTAAATTCAGGTTTGGGATGTAATTTTGGTATTCTTGAGTTCATTAATGATGTGTTTTAATTTCAACAATTTATTTTATAGATCCAAATACAAAGTTTCATATATTCCGAGAGTTTCATGTATTTCACTCATATTAATTTTTTTATTCTTTTTATTTTAACTTTACTCTTTCTTTTACAGACTCTTTGTAATTAAAAAAATATTATAAAAATAATATAGATAGTTTAAATATAGAGAGCATGTTTAGAATTAAATTATAAAAAATGTCTTTCTACTATAATTTCAATGCAAACCACTCACTATACTAATTTAAATGTACGAAACACTATTAAAAGTAATATAGTCGCATTGCATTGGACCCGTAAACAGTTATCTACAAGCACCTGATTACGCACATGTGATTTGCTACCATTACAAGTTATTAACTTGTAACACTGGGTCGAATTTATAGAGACTAAAGAGGGTTAATTTAATCTAATTTATCTATCGATTTAAAGTAAAATGCATACGTAATTTGTGGGTTGTTAAGTACGGTACTTTCAGATGAGAATAACAAAGCAAAAAAATGAGATAAAAGAGAATCAAATTTGGGACAATCGCACATACTAGGCCACCTTGTTTCTACAAAATAAAATATAAGATAATTAGTTATACAATAAGATATTATTCTATGCGTACACATGTTTCAACTCCCCCTCTTAGTATTGGAATCATTTTAGACTCGAAATGTCTACAATCCTTCTCATGCAAGAGCAGATTCCCGGTCTAAAAGGAGCACAAGGAGCACGATAATTACATGATGGAAGTTTCGAAGAGTTGAACACTCTGAATTAGTATGTGTCGGTCATCCACTAACCCACTCAAGCTCGACATCACGAATCTCACGATCACACGAATAGACCAATATCAAACAATGACCATTAATACAAATATCAACATGCATACCAATCAAATTATGATTCAATAATTTATAATCCCAACGTATTTGACCTAACATCCAAAACCCTAAACTCGCTAAAATTGAAACTCATGAATAAGTAGATTTTCTCCTCATAAGGGCTTTTCCTCGACGCCCAATCGATTCTCACGCCCAAATATGCCTTCAACGGAATCTGATTCATTTCGAAACCTTCAAATCCGTCTTGAGGGTACTTTTTTTCTTCTTCATTTTTCCCTTGCTCTCTCTATCCTATTGTTTTGTTCGACATTCAAGTAATGAGGCTGCTCACGTTATGGAATCTCTAACTCGTATGAGTCCTGCTCGGGAGTTTGAGCCGGGTTGTTTCCCTGGAGCTCTCACTCGTGTACTGTAAATGGGTTCTTATTTCATAATAAAAGATTCATTTTTGTCAAAAAAAAAAGGCTCAATCATTTTAGGCATCGAAAAAATACTTTGAAACGGGCCTTGATTTTTGTTCGAAATACACAATTTTCTGAAGTAGTCATTTTGTTGCGTCCATTCATATATAATTGCAAAATTATAATTTCATTCGAGGTACTGTTGAACTGAAAACGAAAACTAAACTATTTTACAGTGTAGTTTTATAATAAGATCGTTGAAGCTCTCCTATAAAATTATCCAACCAATTAATTAAAAAGGAGAGGCCTAATTAATAACCACGATTTTAATACAGAGAGAAAAGATAAGTTGCTAATTTAAAAATATTAAACATAGTTTCAAAATACTAAATGAAATGATAACTCTATATATATTGAGTTTGGCAAATGTTTCTTGATTTAATTTATAACTCCATACCAAATGACAAATACTAGTTAAAGGATCGGTCAGAGATTTTTTGAGTCCGGCCCGAAATTATTTTCCTTGCATTTTATCTTTCATCACTTTTATTGTAAGCAGCTATGTCTGCAATTCAATTGCTAAATTTTTGTCGACACATACAAAGATTTTTTTATATTTAAAAAAAATATGATACTTGACCAAATCCAGAAATGAAATTGAGTGTTTTGTGTCCCTGGTCAAGTTCCATTACTTCCATATGCATAGGTCGCTGTTACTGTTATGATTGTCAGTATATATATATGTTACAGATATGTATTAATTGTCTGCATATTATAAATGTACTGTCTCAACTAATTGATATTTTTGAATTTATTTCGCAACCTGCCACTTCCTTGTGTCAATCCAAAAATTTCACATACTTTTTTGGCAATACATATGTTTACTTGTAAAATATATTTATTATTCTAAGGACAACTAAAAAATGAAGTTTATAAAAGAACATATTAACTTAATATCTTTGTATATACATCACAATCGATCTACGTAATTATCATTTATCAAACGGAATGATTTAAGTACATTGGTACTACTGAATAAATTAATCTTAAATTAATTCTTACGATAAACTCGAGAATTCAAATCTAAACTCGAACACGTCAAAGACGTGTCATTGACAATTATAATAGGTTCACGAGTAGCATTTCAATCTTAATTGCCGTGTTTAGGCAACAAGACATGATTAATCAGATCGTTCAAGTTCTGAGCGGACGATCCGCCTCCGGTAGCCGCTTCGTGAGCCATCTTTTTCCACTCCAAGACCTTGAGCTTCATTTCCTTACCTTTCTCCCCGTCCGTTGCCTCCCTCACCAGCTCCTCCACCTTCTCTCTCTTCACGTCGTTGTCGATCTCCAATCCTACCCCCCACTCGTTACAAATGTACCTATATTTTTATCAGTAACTAAGTGTGTCAAAATATTAATCTTAAGACGTCTATGATATATAAAAAAGGTTTTATCACATGACTTCTTAACGAATAAACAACAATTTTATGTATGGAAGTGTGAACTCAAGATCTCCTTAGTATTTTAAAGGTCTCTTTGCCATATTTGCCTCAATTTATAATAAATATATATATTCTATATTTTTTTTGAAAAGAGTGTTGTATATTCCATTAATGACCAAATCGACCATAAAATATTAAAGGTAATTTTGACAATTTTGTTAAAAATACACATATTTAGGACGAATTGCAAAGTTTTATGTTAGCATTTTCTCATAAACTAAATACACAACACTTTACTCATACGAAAAATGTGATAGTATAGATCATATTTTCGCTATTTCGATCCCTTATAAATCATACCTGCAGTTGGTTTGCTGTTCCGCGAAGAACGGCCAGCACACCATCGGTACTCCCCCGCACAGGCTCTCCAGACTCGAATTCCATCCGCAATGCGTCAGGAACACCCCCACCGCCGGGTGGTTCAACACTTTGACCTAGTCAACGACGCCGAACATTTTTATATCAAAAGATGAAAACCCGAAACTCACTACGCACAAATTAACACAAACGAAAATTGAAAATTCTCCCTCACCTGAGAACACCAGCTGACCAGCAACCCTCGTTCCCGGGTGGCCATCAAGAACTCCGGCGGGACAACCGCGGATTCCCCCGCCACGAGGTCCGGCCGGATCACCCACAAGAAGGTTTTGTTGCTATTGGCAAGTCCCCAAGCGAACTCAACGAGCTGGTCACTTGTCATCACCGTTATGCTCCCATAGTTGACGTACACGACCGAGCCGGGCTCTTTACCGTCGAGCCAGTCGAGGCAGCTCGTGTCCTCCTTCCACAGGTTGGATCCGATGCTCTTGACGTCGTCGGGGAGGCTCGTTTGGTCGACGAGGAGGTCGAGAGAGCCGATGGAGTAGACGGGGCAGGGCAGTATGGAGGAGAGCGCGTCGAGAGAGTCGCGTTCCAACGCATCGAACGTGTTCAAGACGATGGCCGAGGCTCTCCTGGCTCGCTCCGTCTCGGTCAGGATGAAATCGAGCATGAGATCGTTCGGATCCGTAGTTCTTAGGAAGGTGGGGAAGTCCTTCAGACGGATGTCTTTCATGCCCGGTACCCAATCTACGATCGTGTCTAAGTATCCGTTCGTTAAGTAACTCTCGTCTGCAAATTCATCGACGACAAAAGATTATAGAACTATAATTGATCTTTCAATTATCAGCTTAAGCTTTTAGTTAAGCTGGTCCTCTAATAAAATATATACGTTTTATTAGTTAAAAGTTCAACCAGCCTAAAAACTCGACCGTCAATATAGACTGAGTAGCTAACAAGGGTGAAAGGATATTCGTTTTTTTGTGCAGTTTGACATGTCAAACTTTTAATGTTTGGTTCTAATCACTGTATAAGATTTCGTTTCAGCTTGATTTTGAGTTTTTTTGTTGTGCATCTTTTTCACGTGAAAGTTAGATTGAGTTGTAATTTTTGAACTGTTAGACTCGATCTTTAATAATGTAAAATATATTCACATATTCAAAAAAGTAAGATCTTTCAAACGATATATAATAAGCTCAAACTATAAAATTTTGAGCTGTGCACTTTTACTATTTCTCAAGAAGTTTTGTGTTTTTGATGTTTTTTTAAAAGTCTCAAATAGAAAAGTTGTCAAGTTTTTTATAATATATATATAATACACGTTTCCATAAACTTGTAAAAGAATATAAAATTATGGCTTTAGTAGGCATGTGTGCAAATCTTAGGCCGATGAGCAGGTTACGAACATTAACTCACATGTGCAAGTCGTGTACAACATTAATCATTTGACCTATCTAAATAGGACAATATTAGCTCTCTCTAACAAGTTCAAAAGACGTGACATATGTATAGAAGTCTCGAAAAAAATAGATCAACTTTCTATCAAACCAAACCAAACTCTAAACAAACATGTCCTTCATTCATACCTGAAAAATACTAAAATAGATATCAGTTCGTTAACAAATACGAGTCTCTACTTAATTATCTTTTCAAACATTTGTCTAAGCTATTAGACAAACTGATTGGACATTAACCTAGATTATTGATACAATAGAGCTTTATTATGATATGGGATAATGATAGTTTACTACACCTAATTATCTTGAAATAACACTTTATATTATACTTATTTTTCTTTTCTTTAAAACCTTGACTATTTTGATTGAAACTTGCTCCTAAAATGCCTAACTTATCTAAACTACCATGATTTTGACTTTAGTTTTACTCGATTTACCGCGGACCGGTAGTGAACCAGAATTGAATTTAAACTTGGTTCAAATTCATAATGTAATTGAAATTTTTATGGTCTAAAATTTTAATGAATCGGGCAGAACTGAAATTAAAACGAAGGGTATTTTAAGCATTTTAAGGCTAAGTTGTCAGTAAAAATAATCAAAATACTAGACGAGAGAGAAAATTAGTTAGGTGTGATAAAATATCGTAAACCTGACATATTCGAGATATACACACATGCATACCTTTAAGCGGTGTGATCCCCTTGTTGAGAAGATCGCGGTAGTGGAGATAAGCCAAGAACCCACAAGCGCTGGTGGTCCAAAACAAGACCTCCGGCACGCCGATCTCCTCCGCCGCGTCCAAGGTGAACGTCATGGCCCCGTCCGACACGACGCAAGAAACCGGCGGCGCGTCCCCCCCGGCGGCGGAGGCGTTGAGCCTGGCGAGGAGGTCCCGAAAGGGTCCCAGACACGTCCTCCGGGTGGCCTCGCAGAGGGAGGGGATGTCCTGCGTGGCGTCGGCGTCGTCGGCCGGGGGGAGGCCGTCGGGGATGGTCTCGAAGCGGAAGGAGGCGGCGGCGGCGGCGGAGAAGGAGGGGCCCTGAGACTTGACGAGGCGGTGGTGGTTGTACTCGGAGTTGACGAAGGTGACGTGGAAGCCGCGGCGGTGGAGGAGCTTGGCCAGCCTCAGCATGGGGTTGATGTGCCCTTGCGCAGGGTAGGGGATGCACACCGCGTGGGGCTGTCTCGTCTCGCGATTCGCTATCGAGCCCATTATTGATTGCTTGGTGGGGCTGTTTAATTAGTTTAGGGTGTGTAGTGTGTTCGTATATGAGAAATGTATTGTCTGGTGATCTTATATATAGGCCACGGACTGATATGCAAGAGTGAGGTAGGCAATAATTTATTACTAAATCGGATCGGGCTCAAAATTAAAAGTTCGGACTTATTAGTTCAATTTGACTTTTCTTTTTATATACAACTTTTTGATTTCATATTCTTTTAATGTGAGACTTTATATTTTCAACACTCTACTTCACGTGTATTATACGCGTGTGTATTTATCAGCTCACTCTCCCTCACATGGGCCATAGTAGGCATGTCGTTTTGTACGAGGGCTTATTTTTGCCCCTTACGTGGACCACAATATCGGGTTTACACGAGAGCGGAGCTATGGGAAGGCAATGCCATAAGCTTGAGCTTTAAGCTGTGGAGTCCAACTTGATATCTACAACCCAATTTTATGTTTATAAATAAGATTTCTTAAATTAAAAAAATCTAATAGTTTAGATCATAAATTTTACTATACAAACTTTAGTCGGAAGATAAAAATAAAAATAGAAAACAATTTGTTTTTAATGTTAAAAATTAATTCTTAATTTTTAAGATAGTTTTATCATTTTTGTGTAAATATATACATTTTGCTTGAAAAACAATCGTTACACAACATGTTTTCTTATTTGCCCTGTATTATAAATTCATGGAAAGGAGAAGAAAATTTCTTAATTTTATATGTTGTATTTAATTTTTAAATATCGCTTTCGGATCCAAGACTTCATATAAGAAGTACTTTAATAGAAACACATTGCAATTTTAATAAAGAGTTCTTATGTATTGTAAACGAGTCAAATCAAATGTATATTTATAAGATTTTTGTCTCTCAAATCTAACTCATAAAAAATTCAAATTTTTGTCACGCATAAAATGAAGCAAAATAAAGTAATCACGACACTGTGATTAATTTATTTATCCAATCATCCTTATTAACCCAATTGAAAATTATGTAATATAAATATAACTATATTTACCACATTCATTTTCTTCCATTCACTGGAATTGCCTTAAAAAACGCATTCATATAATTGACACAATAATGCCTCGTAAATTATACCATGTGCTTGTTTAGTTTCAAGACATAAATTGACACGACAAGACAGGCATTTACTACTACATACCGTATATTTTGTCGGCCACCGGATATTTAAATTTGGAAAAATGATTAATGACGGCACTTACACGGCAGATTTGTATATAATGGGATGCATTCGGGTACAAACCAGTTTAGAAGGTGAAACGTTTAAAGGTGGGAGTTGTTTAGTTGACGAAATTACACCAACGCGCGACACGTAGCAGCGAGTTTATACTGCGTTCATCATGTGTTTATGACACATATGTAAGAGTATCTAATATGTTTATACCATTTTACAATTTGTTTATACCACGCACGGTCGACTCAGTGATTTATGAGACCTAAAACAAAAAAAAATGATAAGTTTTTGGGTCTAAATTATTTAGAATAAGTTTTTGAAATGGGCCTAAAATAATTAAATTTGGGTCATTTTTTATTATACTTCGGGGCCTAAATCAATTGGTTCACTTGCTTTATGGACGAGGCGACCCTGATACCACGTTCTTATCGTATGCATATCATATATACACGTTCATTCAAATTTCAAATCAGTTCAAATCAAGTTATTCTGTGGATAAAACTTTGTTCACACGAGTTACGATGTGTTTGAACCGGTTTGGACAGTTCGTATATGAGGGATGGTTTGTATTTGATTTCACCTCCACATATAATACATATTGACCTTCAATCATTAAGATAGGATATTTATATTTTTGAAGTATCAGATGTGAGGCTGGACGGAGATGAGTCAATGTTAATGAATGAAATAATAATTGATCTTTCAATTTTTAGTATAGAAAATTATAAGTGTTCTTCACAGACACGAGTTTGAGTTAAATATATTTACATTCAGTTATCTCATGTATATTATGTAACTCCTAATGGACTACTGGATTCTATTTTCTAAACTAAAAACTAAATTCTCGTTCATGATCTATTATCGTATTATCTTCTTAATGAAGAAAAATACATTTCAAACCTAAAACAGACTTGTGGGTGAGGGTGTGTGTTGATACATAAAACTACAATTAATCATTCAACTATTAGCTTGAGCTTTTACAAAAAAAAGTTAACTTGATCATTTGATATGTAGAGATTATTCAGTACTACATATAAAGCTTTTGAAAATAATTAAGTGTATATAATGGTTTAAACAAACTTAACAAATTAAGTTATCATTTTAATTGTGGAGTCCGGCCGATATAAATAAATTAATTTTAATCGGTATATGAACCAAGTAGATTAAGACATGCTTTGTTGAATGTCACCTCTTCATAAATTCACTTTCGTGTAAGATTATAGAATTAATCTATAATTATAAACTCTTACTCGATATACATGACTCAATTTTACAGCCTTTTCACCTCAACTCTATATTATTCTTACAAAAATAATTATAATTTGTAAATTTTTATAACGCATCGTAACTTATTTCTATTCTCGTGAATGTGTATCAAATTCATGACATTGACATGAGTTCTCTCCTTTTTTGGCATTTTCCAAGTTACCAATCAATCATCTAAATGCATTATCTTTTTTTAAATAAATAAAGTTGTAATATCATAATTCAAACTTTAATGTTCATCAAAAGAAGATACGTACGGGACGAGACAAATAGATTTATGAGAAACAGAGCAAGTGGGTGTGTATAGGTCCTCCCCATCAGCTTCACATTCAACTCCCATCAACACACGTCTTTTTTACCATTAAATACCATTTATTATATTAATTAACTAATTAATTGATTAGTAATTACAAATTGTATATTAGGTGACTAAACCGTACAAGTACACAACTACAAAAGCTTTGCTATAATTGTAATAAGAGATGTGAAACCATAATTAGATGAAACTATAGTTACATGCATTTAATATAGACGTACAAGAACTCATCACGTGTTAAAATATTATTAATGCCAATTACCTCACAATTTTGGCCCACTACTCGATCCTTTTTGGTCTTTTTTTCACCGACTTGTCTAATTTTGATTCAAATAAAAATAAAATCCAGATATTAAGTTATTAGGTATGTTAGTTAGATTGTGATCCTAGTGAAAACGTAGTGTGTGGCTTGCAGTAATATTGGTCCCATTCAATTATTGTTTATGTACCCTCTTTGGCTGGAAATTAGATATTGTCGTTTACCAATATCCATGACATTGATTTTAATTAAATTGTAAATAACGGGAATCGAATTAAGTTTGAATCGCAATATGAAATATACAAAAGTGTTAGACGTCTATACCACCTAAAAGCTTATGTAATATGTTGAATTATTTGGTAAAAATCACAAATCACCTGGTACTTTTTACGTCGATTCATTTTCATAATTAGCTGGTCAAAGATTACATAAAATATTTATTTATTGTATTTTTTTAAGTCTGAATTATTATTTAAGTTAATGAACGGATTTAGAGCCTTAAGTTTGAAACAAATGGCATGACTCTCTTATGCCACGTTAGAAGAGAAACTTATTTAAAAGCTCAACCTAATAGGTGGATTTCCGAACTATTTTTTAAACTATGAACATACTCACATCTAAAAGCTCAAACTGATAGGTGGAGGCTTGAACTATTATTAGCTGGTGAACGGATTCACATATTTTAAATATGGTTTTTCAACAAAAATTAAGAATTCGTTAATACTGACACTTTCTCTTGTAAAAAATAATTAGAAACTCGGTACTCGAACACTATAATGAACTTAAAGTAGACTCAACTAATATATCTAGAGCCTCTCAAACTCTAGGGTCGCCGGCGGCGGCGGCGGTCACTAGATGAGACTGTACGGTCTGTCTTCACTTATCACATGAGTGGTCTTGCAAAGTTTTGTTTTAAAGAAGCTCGTGCAAGGTGGAGAAGTGCTTGGAGAGGGAGATCAAGCTCAGATCTGAAGGAGGCTTAGATTTGGAAGTGTTGGCCAAAGAGTTGGAATGGGAGTCGTAGACGAGACAAAGGTCGTCATCGTTGCTCGTGGTAGCCGGAGCAGAATCGTCGTAACTCGTGGAAGCTGGCGCCGACTTGATCCTGTTTGCGGACCATCATTGTTCCCAACGTTGTCCGTTTTTCCTCGACGGGGTTGTCTAGAGGTGTGATGAGCCTTCTCGAAGTCGGAGTTTGCAAAAATTTGACCTAATAATGAAAGACTTACTTGTTCTCTAACCTCAGGATCATAGTTCGAGTCTCTAGTTAATACCCAAATGATTTAATTTATTGTAAGCACTATGGTTGGAAGGTAGTTTTTGTTGTTAGTGACATTTAGTGTTATGTGGGTTGTGTTTTGGTTAGCGATTCTAGCGAGCTTATGCGTTATTTGATTATTAGTTACTGTTTTGTTGAAAATAATGCATTGGGATGCTCAGTCTATAAAACCATAAAGATTCACTTGAAATAGTTTAACGTTAAAAATAAACCATTTCTTTATACGAATTTCTATATTACGTGTTTATAATTTATGTGTGGGACGAATCATCTAAAAATTCAAACTAATAAGAAATGACCGTGCAGTTCTTATTAAGAAATTAATTAAATTAAATAATCTACATCTTTTCCATAAGGGACCAAGTAGCGTATCCGCTATTGGGCATCAGGAGTTTTGTGGACTGGCCCATCTATTGAAACTTGGCCCAACAGTGGAACGTGAGTCATAACTGTGACCTACGATATTTGGGCCAAATAAATAATAATTCGTATACATACGATACTAACTTCTTTCTCCTCATCTCGGAGTTAAAAGCTTTAAATAACAACTTATTCTCGTTTTAGGTGGGTTGAGATTCTGATATAGTATCAGAGTTTGGTTCTATTTTGGACATGTTCTCCATATGCCATTGGGCTTAAAAGCTCATGAATCACGCGTCTACTCTATATCAGCCCCCCGCACGTCTGTTTCTAGGGTTGGGCACGGTTCCAGAACCAGACCGAAACGGCTAGAACCGAATTGGACCCAATCAATCGGTTCTTCATTTTGGAGAACCGAATCTGGACCCAATAAATGGGTATCGGTCTGGTTCTGGGCGCAGTTCTACGGTCCGGTTTTTGGTTCTATCCAATTAGACCCAATTGAATGGTTAGCTGTGAAATTAATGATTCGGTTCTCTAGTATAGTTGTATAGTTTTGCCTGATTAGATCCACTTAATGTGATATTTGTACATTATTCAATTTATAGTGAAAATTATTCACAATTAAACTCTTTTTTGACTAAAACATAAAATTGAAATACAAAAAATACTAATTAAAACCCTCAAAATCAGTTCGGTTTTGAACCGGTTAATTAGCGGTTCTGTATTCTTAGAACCAAAATCGAACCGAATTCATTCGGTTTTCAATTTTCAGACCCAAATCTGATCCGATACCCATGGTTCTCGATTCAGATTAGGTTTAGATCCCGGTTCGGTTTCGGTTTTGGGTAAAAAGTGCCCACCCCTATCTGTTTCCACATGCGCATTTCAAACTGGCTTGTACGTGAGTGAGGGTGTTAGAGTCATACATCCAAAAAATGTAAATCTATTCACCAACTTATATAACAATCTGGACCTCCACTTATCAACTTAAACTTCTAAGTGAGTTGGACTTCCGGTACGCTTAAAAAAATAAATTCATATATATAATACTCCAAAGATTTGAACATCTTCAACAACAATAGACATCATCATAATACAGTTGACTAAACCAAATAGACCATAGTACTTTACACAAAACAAGGTTGAAATAGTCAAGGAACAGTGGAAAATATATATTATTGCATGAGCAAAATTGGTTGCCAAAATTCAAAACCGACCCACCACAATTGCTTAACATTACAATTGCTGGTGATTGAAGTCTTTCGGTAGGGCCCGAAAGCACCATTTTTTGTCGACCAAACCGTGTAGAAGCCATGAACGTGCACCACAAAGCCCATCTTTGTGCCACTCCCAACCCATAAATGATAGTGCACAAAACCGCCCCAAGCACTTGCTCCATACACATATTAAGCACCACACCGACCATTTATTGGCCTTTGTGCCGGAACATTATTTTTCTCTCCAATTTGTTTCTCTCTCAAGTAAAATGCAATCCAAATTAATGATGTAGTTAATTTTTTAATAATACATTAATTTTTCTAATTACCCTTGAACTCGTCTCACCTTCCACCCACAAGAATCTTGGTCTGATATCAAGGAGTGAGCTGGGTCAAGTACTAGGTTAAACATAAGCTGATTTAATGTAATTAATTAATTGGTTAAAATAACAATTTTTAATTATTTTATTTGAAGAAAATTTAAAATATATATATTATTCGAGTTATTTGAAAACAAATATATATTTATAAACATGAATTACTAATTTGGTATAAATGTATTTGATTTGTACGAGACTACTAACTCACGTCGATGGTTTGATATGACTAAAATTAAACATAAAAAATATATAATTTTGATCTAATTTAATTTAATTTAGTTAATCAATTATTAATGTTGTATTTTAATCTCGTATAGTTGAGTTTTTAATTTTTATATTAACTCATGATATTCAACTCATATCATATAAACCCAGGGTTTGAGTTCAAAGAAACAAGTAAACCCCAAACCACTCAATATTTTCACAAATTAAAATGATTTCTTATTTACAAAAAAATTTTTTGTGTTATTTAACATACCCAATAAAGGGAAAAGATGCTTGAAAAAAAGTCTACCAAACCCAAGAAAATTAACAGAACTTTAAACGTTTTTGGAAGATAATTAATCAAGCACAAAGTGTGGTGCAGAGCAATGAAGTTTTGAGGCCCGAATAGAGAATAATTTAAGGACTAAACAAAATAAAAGCATTGAGCACTATGATCTTGAGCATCTATGATTCATCACTAATCAATTATTAAGCCAATTCTTGCCCCTTAATTTGGGTTACATATGGCCAAATAAACCTCTAATAGCTTTTAATATTTGCAGAGCATTTGTGCTTTGAGTTCACAATCCAAAAGGTTTCTTCTAGAAATGTGTTCAAGAATTGGGTTTGCACTTAATTAAGCAAGCTGGGTTGCACTTGGACCACAAATTAACAACATCATATATATATATATATATATATATATATATATATAAACGAAATTAGAAGTGGAGATTTGGGCTAATCATTTAGGTTAGGTTAAAAAAGATTGGATTAAATTTAGCAGGGAATAATCAATGAAAGTTCATCTTTAATTAATTGGGACCACACTATGAGTTCCGTGGATTCTACGCCTAAACAATGTGCTTTTTTCTTTAATAAAACAAGAGATTATTGCTAATCTTGATTAAGACACAGATAATTCAAAAAGGGATGTTGTATAACAATAGTGGATGGATCAAACAAGTGGTAAATTTCTTGTGGATCAAAAAAAGAAGTGGTAAGAAATTAATTCCCCTCGTATTTTAAAATATAAGTATTCTATTCTCAGTCTTAAATTAATATGAATAAAAAATATTCATATTTATTATCCAGAGAAATATAAATGGATAATAACATATAAGTGCAATGACCAGAACATATTTTTATAGTATTACATATTTGTTAAATGTTTGTGTACTTTGTTAAGTACAAAAATGTGACATGAATTTTATTTTCTCTCTCATGCAAAATGTATTTATTTTTATAAAATATAATAATAATGTCCATAAAATTAATTTTAAAAATATATAGATTTTGCAAAAAAAAAATTAATTTACAACATATTTTTAATATTAACAAACTACATAACAAAATTATAATGTATAAAACGAATTTTTACTTTTTTTTATTAGCAAATGGGAGTCATTAGTTAATGATATGAATGCACATCACAATTTAACTTTTCTTATATCGTGGTAATTGTGATTCATTTAAAAATAAGATCTTCTTAATTATACATGGAGACACCATAATATATATGCATAATATTCTTAATAGATATTTGAGTTAGGGATGGCAATATTACATGTCCTCGAGGAGAATTTTTGAATCCAAACAAAAAAGGGACGGAGAATCCCCAAATCTGAATGAAAACAGGGTGAGAACGAGATGAGGTATTCCCGCTCCGCTCTGCCACAATATATTAAAATATATTTTTTAAAATTAAAAATGATATTTTAAAATGCATATTTAATGAAAAAAAATATTTTTTTGTTAAAATAATATTTCATAATACACGTTTAATGAAAAATAAAATATTTTAAGTATATAATTTATTAAAATAATAATTTTTAATATAAATTTTATTTAAAATAAATATGCATTAACATTTTCTTGGGTTGGAAATAGAGAACGGGGAATTTTCGAATTCGACAAGAAATCTTTGCCTCCGATAAGAACAGAGTATTCTCGATCCGTGAGTAACAGAAACGGAGATGAGAATTGCCAAATCCAGCCCATATCCACTCGTTACCATCTCAATTTGAATATGAGTTGCTAATTAATCCAAATGATGAGGTATGGTTTATATTAATTGTATTGATGGGTCCATGTGCCGAAAGAAACCATGAACACGTTGCAGATAAGCTCGAGAAGAAATGGATCGATGGGTTGGAGTAAATGAGTGATTAATTTAGCAATTGACGAGAGCTAGCTGTTAAGGTTTATCTTGTGTAGCTCGTTGAGTAATATTTATGTACGTGGTTGAGAGCCAATTTTAATTGGTGTAGCCATGACAGTTGTGACATTTATTATAGCTAAATAAATAAATGGACCGTTTAGTTTAGAATTATGGAAACCTACCATGCAGTGTCTCGGGCCATATGTCCATGCAAAGTCAACTTTGACTTCCTAGTTTGACTTTCACATCATTAAATGCCATGCAAAAACCTCTTTCAACAATTCTAGTTATAGACCCAAACCAAGCCCACATTTATTTAGTGTTAGAATTCAATATAACTAAAATTGGGTTTAATCAAAAGTTGGTAGCTCACTGCTTAGTTAGTAAGGATGGCGAAAAATACCCGAACTCGTGGATTAAACGAAACTCTTAAAATGCACATGAAAATATATTAATCTACTTTTATAAACTCAAATTGATGGATGAATGTATGAAAAACTTATAAAGTTGGATATCGAATAATTTATTTTTTTGGGATGGTAAAATTTTAAGATCAAATAGAACTTGACATCTCGATCAGACAATACAATGAACAGTTTACTAAATATATGTTCAAATTATATAGTATGATTAATTTATGAGAAGATAATATAGTTTAAACTTGACAAAAACCCAACACATCTAATTCGACAGATGAATAAACAAAAGTTATTACTTGTATGTCACGAACACGCCCTGTTACCGTATTATAATATGAGTATAGAAAACTAGTATTCATTGCTTATAAATAGCACCACTCTCCACCCATAGCTTCACACCAATCTCTCTCCCACACAAATACCAAACACAATCCCAAAAATGGCCGCAGCCAAAACGCACCGTTTTGCAAAACTCGCCAACATTCTCCTCCTCTTGATCTTCCTCGTACCTCGTCCTCCCTCCGCCGACGGTCGAAAGCTCGCCGGCCTCGTGGAAGAGCAGCCCCTCGTCCTCAAGTACCACCGCGGCCCTCTCCTCAAAGGCAACACCACCGTCAACCTCCTCTGGTACGGCTCCTTCTCCGCCGCCCAACGCTCCGTCATCGTCGACTTCCTCCGCTCCCTCTCCGCCCCCGCCGCCGCCAAACCCTCCGTCGCCTCCTGGTGGCGCACCACCGCCAAATACCGCGGCGGCCCGTCAACGGTCGCGGTCGGGTCCCAAATCACCGACTCGACCCGCTCCCTCGGGAAGTCACTAAAAACCCAACAGGTCGAGGCCTTAGCCAGGGCCTCGGCCTTGGGGAAAGGAAAAGGAAAAGTAAAAGAGCACGTGATCAACGTGGTCCTCACCTCCGCCGACGTGGCGGTGGAGGGGATGTGCTCGAGCCGGTGCGGGTCCCACGGGTCGGGCACGGGCGGGTTGGGTCATTTCGCGTACGCCTGGGTCGGGAATGCGGAGGCCCAGTGCCCGGGGCAGTGCGCGTGGCCGTTCCACCAGCCCGTGTACGGCCCGCAGGACCCGCCCCTCGTCGCGCCCAACGGGGACGTCGGGGTGGACGGGATGGTGATCAACCTGGCCACGGTTCTGGCGGGCACGGTCACGAATCCGTTCGAGAACGGGTACTTTCAGGGACCCGCGGACGCGCCCCTGGAGGCGGTGAGCGCGTGCACGGGTATTTTCGGGAGCGGGGCGTACCCGGGATACCCGGGGAAGGTTCTGGTGGAGAAGGTGAGCGGGGCCAGCTACAATGCCGCCGGAGTGAACGGCCGGCGTTACTTGCTGCCGGCGATGTGGGACCCGCAAACCGGCGCGTGCGCAACACTCGTGTGAATAGGAAGGTGTGATGAGTTTGTGGATATAAAATAAGTTATGACATGTTCGGGTTCTCTTTCTGGTCGTACAAGGAAGGAGTGAGGTGTTCAGGTGTTTTTTTTTTGTGATTGTACATTGGTTTCAAATTTTCAATAGATTTTGTATTCTATTACTAATATATGAGTTTAAAATATATATATATATATATATACACAGAGAGAAGATACAATGACAAACTAATTAAAAATATTAAAACGTCCGAACTGTTTAACACACAGTACAATATTGTATAACCACGTAAAACATGTAATGTAATATTACACGATTGAGGATTGAGGTGTGTGAGCCCAATATGTATAAGAGGCCCACGTATGAAGCTACAATGTGGACTATTACATAACTTTTATATAATGGGCAACGAAAGTTAGTAAAGCCCAATTTCATTTTTATGTCTATTGACTACTTGCGTTTATGATTAGGTTTGTATCAAATATGTTAAAATTGACCCGAATCTTTAGTTCCATACCACATGAACTAAAACATATTTAATCAATTCTTCGTTGCCGAGTGACACGACTTAAGAACAAAATTAATCGAAACATGAAAAGCAAAGTTACTCGTAATATTATTACAATCTCTCAAGATACTTCTCAATTCAGACTCAATATGCAATCTCTTATAGTTTGATTTATTTTATTTTAAATGTATTTTTTTATTTTTTAGCTTTCATTTAATCTATTATTGAGCTTATTTTTAATTAGCTTATTCTTTAAAGCACAATTATTAAAGATTAATGACTCAAAATATAAATGAGTTACATTACATGTCAAATATCTTAACTTGATTTTTTTTAGATTATATTTGATTTTTTTGACGATTCAGTTCTTATAAGTTCTGATCAGTTCCAAAAGCAGTTACTGTCTGGAGAGGATCCTGTAACCGCCATGATCAACACATTATAGGATCTTCTGTTCCTCACAATCCTCTTCTTATTCTCTACTTCTCAACCCTAAATTTTCTTGCTTCATCGGAAATAGGTGCTTAAATATATCGATCAGGTTCTATATATCTCTATCTATTTTTGTCTTCCGTAATATTCCAAAGTTTCCATCTTTAGTCTCTAGGGTTGAAATTTCTCAAATTTTAACTCATTCCCCCCATTTTTGCTGATCTGGGTTTTGCTGGGTTTTTGGTGATTGCTTCGTTTTGTTGATTTCTGGGTTCACCTTTGATTTCTCGCTCCGTTTCTCATTTGGGTCCACTTATTTTGACCCCCTTTGTCTTTTGCCTATTTCTGTGCTTTGGTTCTCATAAACCTTGTTTCATAGAATACTGATGTTACATTCAGTTTCTTATATATATACACAGTTTCATAGTGTTTGTGTATGTTTTTGCTGTATACTGTACTTTTGTTAATGCCAAAAACGTGTGAACTTTGAAAGTTCAGACTCATGGTGCATTTTTTGCCATTAACAAGATACACTACCACTTGCAAAGGTGTGATAGTATAAGAATGTGAAATGTGAGATTGATTCTAGACTATGTTCTGTTTCAGACTGTTTATTATATAGCGTAGATTTGTTGGGAGGAGGGAAGGAGTTGCGGCGGTGGGATAAACTAAATCCCGACGCATTGGGGTTAATATTTGGTCATCTATCTGTTGAGGCGGTATTGACTGTCGTCACGATGGTGTGCAAATCATGGAACAAGGTAGTTCGAGGGCCTTACTGCTGGCAAGATATCGACATTGAGGATTGGAGTTACAGATGCGAAGTTCCAGACAGGGTCGAGAGGATGCTGCAAATGCTGGTGAACAGAAACTGTGGATCGCTTGGCAAGCTTTGTGCTGCTAATCTCCGTGATGGCGTGATCTTCTCCTCAATTGCAGAAAAGTAAGCACAATAGCATTGAACTTTGCAACACATTCATTATATGTTGATGGTTAGTGGTATTGGTATATATGGTTTTTGTTGTTAAAGTGATTAAACTGATTCTTAAGTGAATTGTGAAGTCCTGCTGCATATTATTATGTAACGAGGGTGATGTGTTCTTTGTTATCAGTTGTAAAATTAAAAAATCAAAGTTCACAACACTTATTTGCCTTTAACGAATGATTGATCATTTTATTCTTGGTTTTGCAAGGGCTGGTTCACTGCACACACTGCGACTGCCAAGAAGTGAAGTGAGCGATTCAACAATGGAGCAGATAGCTGGAAAGCTCTGTTCCGTCACATTCTTGGATCTCAGCTACTGCCAGAGAATCGGCCCTCGCGCGTTAGAGGCCATCGGAAAGAACTGTAAGTCGCTGGTGGGATTGAGCAGGAACATGTTCCCGTCAGACACTGAAGGTGGGCACCAACAGGACGAGGAGGCTCGCGCCATTGCCAAGACAATGCCAGGAATCAAGCGCCTGGAGATGGCCTACAGTCGCGTCGCCACGGGGAGCGTTGTAGACATCCTCGCGAGCTGCAGAGAGCTCGAGTTTCTGGACTTGAGAGGATGTTGGGATGTGAAGCTGGATGGCGTGTATGTTGCTGAGAAATTTCCAGAGGTGAAAGTATTGGTTCCCAGACCTGATGATGATGATTGGGACTATGACCCTAATGATTATTGCTGTGATTGCTTCTCGGAAAGTTCATCGGAGGATGATGGAGTGTGTCGCATCGATCTATTCGAGTATGGGCTGATATGAATATTTTAACGGAATTTTCTATAATTAATAATATTTTTACGTTGGTGTAGGAAAATCATGTTCATTGTTTAATGGGTAAATTCCAATTATAAGAAAAAAATTTAAAATTATTTATATTTAATTTTAATTTTTCAAATTCAAGGTATTCAATTAATTAGAAAATACTTGTATGTATAAAGTCATAATCGGTAGTTATCGTTGAAAGCCATTTTTTGTGGTGATCATGTTCAGGTGACAATTAAATATTTGAAAATGAAACAAGAACTACTTTAAAAATTCAATAGTGTAGAAATTTACTCAAATAATTAAAAGAAGAAGAGGGAAGCAATTTTGTATTAGTGAATAGTTGTAACTCTTACCATTTGTGACAACTATTCACCTTTACGTCTCAATGATCCAAGAGTGGCAACCATTGGGTGGTAACGTATATATCTCAATAAAATGCAATGATGATCACAGAAACTGAATTGCAATTCTCTTCCTCTCTACTTCTCAACCCTAATTCTGTGAACAGGTGCTTGAATATATCAGGTTCGTTCTATTTCTATCTGCTTACTTATTTTCTCTTGTAAAGTTTCAATCTTTAGTTTCTAGGGTTGTAATTTCTCAAATGTGAACTCATTCCTGCATATTTACTGATCTGGGTTTTGTTGGGTCTTTGATGTTTTCTGCGTTTTAGTGATTTTTGGGTGAGCCTTTGATTTTTTTACTCTGTTTCTCATTCAGAACAACTGATTCTGACCCTTTTGCTTTCCCCAAATTTAGTTTGTTTCTTTTGGTTCCTGATTGTTATAATAGTTAAGTACTATTAGGGTTTGAGTTCCTATTGTTCCAATAATAATCAATAATATCCTATAAATATCTACATTGCTGGTTTATATGATTTTGTTCTCATGGACACTGCTCCATATGTCTCTTGCTTTTGTTCTGCATACTGCTTGTACATGAATATATAGTTGGGGAATTTTATTCACATTCGCTTCCTTACTTGTACGCATTTACAAAGTGCATGTGTGCGTTCTATATTATACGAGTGTGAGGTTGATTTTACATCTGTTCTTTCTCAGACGTTTTGTGTGGAGTCGATGGAAGGAGGGAATGAGTTCCGGCCTTGGGATGAACTGATTCCTGTCGCGTTGGGGATAATATTTGGAAATCTATCCCTTGAAGAGATATTGACTGTTATCCCGAGTGTTTGCAAATCATGGGACAAAGTAATGAGAGGGCCTTACTGCTGGCAAGATATTGACATCGAGGATTGGAGTCTTAGATGCAATTCTCCCGGCAATGTCGAGAGGATGCTGCAAATCCTGATGAACAGAAGCTGTGGATCGCTTCGCTCGCTTCGTGTTGCTAATCTCCACGATGACACGATTTTTTCCTCCATTGCAGAAAAGTAAGCACAATAGCTCATTTCAACCACTCTCATGTCAATTCCCAGTTACTTAGTATAGTATTGGCTTTGAGCTCGCAAAATCCGAAAACAATTTTTGCAACGTATTAGTCGTATGTTCATGGTTTACATAATGTAGATACCGAGTTTGCAACAATTGAGATTCACACATTTGTGTTTACATTCACTTTTACTGATTGTTTGCATCGGTTTTTAGTTTGCATTCCAAGTTTGGTTTTGACTTGAAATTTCTCTTGTGACATGGTCATTTAATTTTTGGTTTTGCAAGGGCTGGTTCACTTCAGACATTGCGATTAAGAAGATGTGAAATGAGTGATTCCACTGTAGAACAGATTTCTGAAAAGCTCTCTTCTATCACTTTCTTGGATCTTAACTCTTGTGGAAAAATTGGCTCTCGCGCTTTAGAGGCCATTGGAAAGAACTGCAAGTCGCTGGTGGGATTGTGCTAGAACAACCACAACCACCCGATAGACATTGATCGCAAGTACCCGCGGGATGCTGAGGCTCGTACCATTGCCAAAACAATGCCTGGACTCAAGAACCTGGAGATGACTTAAAATCTCATGAGCACGAAGGGCGTTCTTGACATCCTCACGAGCTGCCGAGAGCTTGAGTTTCTGAACTTGAGAGGATGCTGGTATGTGAAATTGGGCCGCAAGTATCTTGGTGAAAATTTTACAAAGTTGAAACTGTTAGGGCCCGAACCTGGCATCCTGGACTACGATTGGAATAACTCTAAATACAATGGAGATGAAGATGATGATGATGATGATGAGATGCTTGATGATGATGATGATGATGAGATGCTTGATGATGATGATGATGATGAGATAGTTGAAGAAGAAGAAGTAGATGAGTAGATGTTTGATGATGATGATGATGAAGATGAAGAAGAAGAAGAAGAAGATAAGACGGTTGAACAACGTTTAAATGAAATTTACGATGGGATGTATGATGATAAGGACGGGCTCAAGAAGCTCCTGGATATGTACAATGAAGGTCTTTTCGAGGAGGATGATGAGATGTTCTATGAAGATATTCACTAGGAGGATGCGCTATTTGGCTGGCCTCCATTTCCATAGCTACATTTTCTTATCTATGGCATGCTTTTAGTCCTTTTAACTGTTTTTGACTTATATAACTTCTATGCATGTTTATATATCTTTGAATAAGAATAAAGTTTTTATGCACTCCATATTCATGGCCTTGTTGTTCCTGTTTCTGGTGAGTAAATTTAGTTCAGCTCTTGTAGTTGGAGATTAGCATGTAAATATAGCAAAAGTGACAGAAATGTTTCAGCAGATTCTCAATCTCCTCTGTTTCTTTGGCAGTCATTGTGCATTGTTTGGTTAATCTCTTTTTGGTGCTTTAGTTAGAGTATGAATCAACCATTAACTGATGTGGTACACATTGTGTGTGCTCTTTTGGCTTCTTTACTCATAGAAATGAGTAAAATCTGTATCTGTTGCAGTGTTGTAAAAATCATTGCTCTCTAATAGGATAGAGAAGACATTTTGGTGATCAATTGGAGAATTAGTCGGGTTAAATAATTAATCAGTAATTACGGAGATATTTAGAACTAACAAAATTGTGTTAAAATGTGATTTTTTAAAGAATAAATAAATTTTGTGTTAAAAATAGGAATAATGACACTTTGTTACACTTAACCATAACAAAATGATACTTTCATACTTTAACTATTTTAGTCTCTTTCTTAGTACTCTGACAACCTATCTCTAAAATGCCTAAAATACCTAAACTACCATCGGTTTTATCTTTTGTTCAATTTGGTTTATATTTAAGATGCAATTACAATTATGCTCTCAAATCTAAAATTAAATTTGAACCATTTCAAATCTGGTTTGATAAATCAAATTGGACCAATTTTATTCTAATTTCTTAAATCAAGGGTATTTTAGTCATTTAAGCGTATGTTGTCAAAAAAAATGGCAGGTTACCAAAAAAGAAAAAAAAATAGTTATGATATGAAAATGTCATTTCGCTATAGTCAGGTGTAACAAATTGTCATTATCCCTTCAAAATATATAATTTTTTATATATTCAGGTACAGCGGGATTTTCTCTATTCTAGAATGAGTTATTATAATCGGCTTTATGTTAACGAAGCCCAATGTCTGTTTTTTGTCGTTTTGCTATGCAAAAATGGTACTCCTCTGTAAATCAATGTTGTAAAAAAATTCGACTTGTCTGACTAGTCCCGATCAGTCATTCCAAGTAGTTTTTGATTAATCCTCTATAATTACTGATTAATTATTTAAGTCGATTTGTTTTTCAATTAACTTTCGACTAATCCTCATTTAATCGTTATAAAGTCTTTGCCGACTGACTACCGCCTAACGATTTTTACTGCTGCAAATACAATGATCATGAACACAGAAAATGATACTCAGTTTCTTACTATTCTCTTCCTCTCTACCTCTCAAGTCTCAACCCTAATTTCTCTTCTTCCTCGTTCGTGTCCATCTAACAATAGTACCATCTGTGAACAGGAGCTTGAAGATATAAGGTTCTATTTGCACATGCTTAACTTATTTTCTCTTTATCTTGCAAAGTTTGCATCTTTAGTTTCTAGGGTTGTCATTTCTCAAATGTGAACTCATTTCCTGCATATTTGTGACCTGGGTTTTGTTGGGTCTTTGATGTTTGCTGTTTTTTTGTGATTTCTGGGTGAGCCTTTGATTTTTTGCTCCGTTTCTCATTCAGGACAACTGACTCTGACCCTTTTGTTTTTGCTTTCCCCAAATTTAATTTGTGCCTTTTGGTTCCTGATTGTTAGAATAGTTAAGATATTAGGGTTTGAGTTTCTATTGTTACACTTACATATATACAGGAAGCTAAGCTTGTGTTGTAACTCAGTATCAAGTTACTCACCAATTATGGTTTATATGATTTTGTTCTCATGGACCTTGCTCCATAGATCTCTTCCTCTTGTTCTGCACGCTGCTTGTACACGAATATATAGTCGGGGAATTTTATTCTCACATTTTCATAGTGCCTGCGCTGTATTATACGAGTGTGAAATTGATTTTACACCTGTTATTTTGCAGACATTTTTGAAGTGTTGAGTGTATGGAAGGTGGGAGTGAGTTCAGGCCGTGGGATGAACTAACTCCCGACGCGTTGGGGATAATATTTGGTAATCTATCTTTTGAAGAGGTGTTGACTGTTATCCCTAGTGTTTGTAAATCATGGGACAAAGTAGTTCGAGGGCCTTACTGCTGGCAAGATATTGACATTGAGGATTGGAGTGACCAATACATGTTTTCCAGCAATGCTGAGACTGAGATGATGCTGCAAATGCTGATGAACAGAAGCTGCGGATCGCTTCACAAGCTTTGTGTTTCTAATCTCCTTGATGGAGTGATTTTCTCCTCCATTGCAGAAAAGTAAGCAGAATTATGGCTCATTTAAGAACTCTCATGTTAATTCCTGACCAAGTATAGACTTTCCGCTCACTGAGTCTGAAAATTGAATTTCACAACCTAATAGTTATATGTTGATGGTTCCTTCCTGGTATGGTTTTTGTCATTAAACTGGTTCTTAAGTGAATGGTGAAATCCCGTGAGTATTGCTTGCACTAATCACAATATATTATTTATGTTACCTATTAGGTGCATGTATTGATTTGCTCGGATTTCTGTGACATGGTCATCGTATTGTTGGTTTTGCAAGGGCTAGTTCACTTCACACGCTGCGGTTGGCAAGATGTGAAATGAGTGATTCCACAGTGGAACAGATTGCTGGAAAACTCTCTTCTATCACGTTCTTGGATCTCAGCTCTTGTGAAAATATAGGCTCTCGTGCTTTAGAGGCCATTGGAAAGAATTGTAAGTTGCTGGTGAGATTGTGCCGGAACATGCACCCAATCAACACCTTAAGCGAGCAGCGACAGGATGATGAGGCTTGTGCCATTGCCAAAACAATGCCTGGAATCAAGCACCTGGAGATGGCTGACAATCGCATCAGCACTGGGAGTGTTGTTGATATTCTCACGAGCTGCCGAGAGCTTGAGTTTCTGGACATAAGAGGATGTTGGGATGTGGAACTGGACGATGAGTATATTGCTGAGAAATTTCCAAAGCTGAAGGTATTAGGGCCCCAAAACCAACCTAGTCTCCTGGACTTCGATTGGAATGACTATGAATACTCTGAAGATTCTTCGGAGGATTACTATGAAGATGGTGTTTACGGTGGGAAGTGGGATGCTGACATGCTCAGCGATTATGAGGAGCTCCAGGCGATTCACAAGTACAATGAAGGTCTTCACCAGGACAAGGCACCATTCGGTGAGCCTCCGTTTCCATAGCTACATTTTCTCATCTGTGGCTTGCTTTTAGCCCTTTAACTGTTTTTGTGCATATATGACCTCTATGCATGTTTATACATGTTTGAAATCAAGTCTTGTGCACTCCATCTTCATGGCTTTGCTGTTCCTGTTTCTGGTAGTCAAAGTGATAGAAATGTTTCAGAAGATTCTCAATCTTACCAGTTTCTTCTGCATAGTCATTGAGCATTGTTTGGCTTATCTCTTAAAACACAACAAGGATCATATTCAGTAACAATATGAGGTCCAAGGTAAGGCGCTCCGTTAACGACTAGCTCATCCGGCAGATCTCTTTCCTCGAGAATCGCATAACCTACGCGAAAATCAAACATGCTAACACACAGTTACTCTCGAACAGATCGACCGGTTAATAAAAACATGTACGTTTTTCTATCAGTCACTTCACCTGTATGTACTAAGATTTGAACTGTACCGGGAAGAGAAGGTATAGGAAAGTCGGCGAAGTAAGCAGACTGCCTCCCAAAGTCCTCAGAGTACGGCGGAAACAACACGTCTAAGATAGCACACGGCGTCAATGCTGTAAACAAATGAATGTTGAATGTTGCCTCCGTCCGACCAGTGTCTGGCGCATTTTACAACACTGCTAAAAAGTAAAAATATGATTTTCATACCGATAATTCCTCGCATTCATGAATGTGAATGTAAGTAATCTTTGACACGTCTCGGCCGCAGAACAATCCCTCCGCCTCCTTCTTCGACCCGAATTTGTCTATCCCGACGTCTATAGCCTCTATTCTGTCTGCAATCACCCAGAATCATGACATGTACGAGGAACAAGAAAGTTACAACAAAAAATGTTCACGTGACATGTAGCAAGTGCTTGAAAGGTTCTTGAGGCATTGAATTTGTTGGAGATTCGGAAGATCCTTGCCCGAAAATATGAGATGTGCAGCATGATAAAGTGTTTGTAATTTGACTTTCTCCATTGTTAGATCTTATGGGTCTCTAATTTGCAGGTTTATAAGTAAACTTTAAAAAGGGAACAAACCAGGGGCTGACTTTTGATCCTTTCTTTGATTTTTATTATTTTCAATGGGCCATTTAATCCTATTATTTACGTACACAACTTATTATCTACAGCCCCCAAATGGACCTAGAATTATTGGTCCGCGGCGACGGTCCAGATCCTCTAACCCTTATTTAGGTTGCTCGACAAATACACGGAGATTCCTCATTTTACGTTCCTACCCAAAATAATGTTATTTTAGATTCGGAAATTTCCCTTCTTGTTATCGTTCGAATTCGGGGATCTCCGTCTGGAACAATAATTAGTGTCATCCCTACCAAAAGTTAGGAGTCGGAGACTATTAAGTCTTCCTCGAACCCACCCAAAAATTACTTCAAATACCCCATTTGTAATAAACTAGTTTCTTAATCACTTAAAGATGGTATTTTGTTTATTTATTTATTATGATTATACGTCTAATAAATTTCCATAATAAATAGACTATTTTAAAATATGTATTTATTTGTTTTAAATTTTAATATATTATTTATTCATGAAAAATTATTAAAATAAATTATTTAATTTAATATAAATAAATAATAAACAATTAAGTACTAAAAATAAAATACATTGTTAAACACCAAGTATTCACGAATCATGATTGATGATTCAAACGTTATATTTGAATTATGAGATCGAGTTTTTAAGTAGGTCAAATTTAATTGATTTAATTATTAAATGTTTAAAATATTAATTTGAAAATAAATGTTCAAATCATGCCATGTGAAAGTTTTTTCATTTAAAATTCATTCATTATAGTTTAAATAGAGTAAATCCCATCCTTATTGACACAAACCTAAAAGCCTTGTTTGTGTAGATATGGCTTTTCTGGTAATGTATGAATTATGATCTGCATTCAAGTCATCAACACAACATTGGTCCATAATTGAAAAGCAATAGGTTTCCACAACTGTACCTTATTTCATTTCAAATTCAAATTCAAACATAGAACCATTTTTCAAATCCCATTCAAATTTGAAGTTAAAATCAAAAGAAAGTAGCTCCCCATTCCTCTGATAATCTTATCCTCAAGCCAAACTTTGAATGATGAGCTTCACATTCATTGGTTAACTATTCACTTTGAATTTAATATTAATAAATGAATCGATTTTAACTTCAATTTTATTAGATTTGATAGATTTGGGGCATTGAAATTATATTTGAGTAATGATTGAATACAACTATTTTGATGATAAATTGATTATTTTATTTATTCAGGGAAAATTTTATAATACTAAACTTAGTTGTTTCTCATTTCACTATTTTTAAAAATAATTTGTCACCAGGGTCCTTTTAGATTTAAAATTTTTTCACTAGAAATAGCTATACTTCTAACGATACTTCTAACGTGATATAATTTGAAATTTTAAAAAACAAACATTGATATTTTAGTCTTCTTAACTCGAATTTCAACGTAAATTGATGGAAAACTAACTGAGAAATAGTGTAATAAGAAAGTAGTAAATACATTGAGAGCTCAGAATAAATTTTTTTTTTAAAAATAATGAGAAACAACTAATTTTAAATATAGTATTCTAAGATTTTTTGTTTATTTATTCACTAATTGAGGTTGAATTTATGGAAAGTTCCGGATAACCCCCTTTAAATATATGCGAGTCTCATATGAACTTTCTTAAGTACAAAATCAATTTGAGAGGTGTCATAAGTGTAAAAAAAAATCTCACTTTACCTTTTTGGTTAACTTTTTTTAAGATTATGTTAACTTTTTTATAAAATGATGAAAATGCCCTTGAACATTTAAAATTAAAATAAATAACTAAAAATGATTTTGAATTTTTTTTCTAATTTTCTTGTTGTACAAAATAAAGAATAAAATTCCGGTACTAGTAATGTTTTTTTTAAATTTATTTTTTGTAAAAATAAAAATTTATTTTTAAAATCGTTTCTTATTTTTACTAATTTTTATAAATATTTATAAAAAAAATTAATATTAAAATATATATTTTATTCTTTGTTTTATAAAAAAATTAGGAAAAAGAAGTTCAAAATCATTTTTATTTTTTAGATATAAGGATATTTCAAAAAATCAACAATTTTTTTTAAAAAATTAACAGAAAAGAGTAAAATACTTTTTGATACTTATCATCCGCACGAAAAATATATATTTTAGAAGCCAATGAAATTGCTCTTAGAATTAGAATATACTGATTTAATCAGAAGTTATACTCTGAATTCCCCAAATTACCCCGGGTCAATCTAGATATTCACGGTTCTACCTCGTCTCTCTCTAAAAGGCCAACGCAATCATCGCCCCCCAGTAGTCAATTCCATCTCTCACTCTCGTCTTTCTCATAGATTCAGATCGGATCGTATCAGCTCTCTCTCTCTCTCTCTCCATCTCTCGCTCTCTGCAACAAGACTCAGAACCGGCCATGGCTCGCGAAGACTTCGTCTACATGGCCAAGCTCGCCGAGCAGGCGGAGCGCTACGAGGAGATGGTGGAGTTCATGGAGAAGGTGTCGGCGTCCCTGGACTCCGACGAGCTCACGGTGGAGGAGCGCAACCTCCTCTCCGTTGCCTACAAGAACGTCATCGGAGCCCGCCGCGCCTCGTGGCGCATCATCTCCTCCATCGAGCAGAAGGAGGAGAGCCGCGGCAACGAGGACCACGTCTCCACCATCCGCGACTACAGGTCCAAGATCGAGTCCGAGCTCTCCGAGATCTGCAACGGGATATTGAAGCTCCTCGACTCCAGGCTCGTCCCCTCCGCCGCCTCCGGCGACTCCAAGGTGTTTTACCTCAAGATGAAGGGCGATTACCACCGCTACCTCGCCGAGTTCAAGACCGGCGACCACCGCAAGGACGCCGCCGAGAGCACCCTCGCCGCCTACAAGGCCGCTCAGGTTAGATCTCAGATCTCGATCCGGCGTGAGCCTTGATTCAGTGTCTGTGTTGTGTTCTGATTTTTGTGGTGTTTCTGGAATTTTTTGAAGGATATTGCTAACGCGGAGCTTGCTCCGACGCACCCGATCCGGCTCGGACTGGCTCTCAACTTCTCTGTGTTCTACTACGAGATCCTCAACTCTCCTGACCGCGCTTGCAACCTTGCCAAGCAGGTTTGTGGATCGTGTATCTTCGGTTTGTGTTGATTTGATTTCCTGAATCATTTCCTTGTGTTGTTGTACATTTTATGAACACGAATCTGTAGTATGTTCCTATATGTATGTTTGTTCAGAGTCTAGTGTGTACTTGTTTTTTTGTAAATTTAGTGAGATGTGAATTCACGTCAACGATCCTAATTTAAGTTAATCATCTTCGGTTTATGTTGATTTCCTGAATCATTATCTTGTGTTGTTGTACATTTTATGAACACAGATCGATATACTACTTGCTTTTGTTAAGTTAGTGAGGTATGAATTGACATTAGCAATCCTAATACAAGTTAATCATCTCTGTTAAAGCAGTAAATTATACATGGTTATTTTGATGAGCACTGAATTTGATTTCATTGAATGAACTATGAGTGCTTGAAAAGTAGATGTGCATTGCTGGATATTTTATTTTGTTATGTGATTGTTTTGGTTTATGTAATTATTCTAAAAGAAATTGTACTTGAAAGGGAAATTGTGCTGGTTATGCTAATAGTTTGCAGATCCTTTAGAAGAGAATATATGAATTGGGTTGTCTGGCTCTGTCTTGTGTTGGGGTTTTAACTATGCATTTTTTTTGGATCTATTACTTGCTAATTTTAATGGGGTTTTGGTTGTATTTGCCAACCAGGCTTTTGATGAAGCAATAGCCGAATTGGATACTCTTGGCGAGGAGTCGTACAAGGACAGCACCTTGATCATGCAGCTACTCCGTGACAACTTGACCCTATGGACCTCCGACATGCAGGTATCTTGTTTTGATTCTGATACAACTTGCTTACCTTTTGCTTTCTTTCCTAACCATTTTGCCATGTGTGTCTAATGATATGACGCTATTAGTAACTCTGGTGTTTGTTTCGGGTTTGGTTCAGGATGATGGAGTGGATGAGATTAAAGAAGCGCCCAAGCGTGACGAGGAATAGCGTTGAGGTTACCAATCTCAAAACTAGTATTAAAACTTCTCTCCGTTATTTGTTTTTAATGAGAGGATGTGTTTGTCACCATTGTTGATTCTATTCCGAGTTTAGGCATTCTTGCTCTCCATGGGCCGTGAATGCATTATGTATCTGTTCTTTTCCGTCTTTCTTTATATTCAGTGTCTGTGAACGCTCATGAAGGTATTAAACCCTTCTTCTACATTAGCCATCTGCGCATTTTAGTAGTGAACTTCATATTTATTTCTTGAAAACCTGTTTTGTATTGGGATAAAATAAAGTAGTGGTGTAACTTGTAAAGGTCTTGGTGGGCATAGGGTGCTTTATTTTTGTTCACTTTTTAGGTTTTGAAGACCAACGAGGTTATGGGTCTTTTGGGTGGGTTCTGAACCTTTATCTTTTATATGGATATGCACGATCTTTATTGGTCAAGCAAAATAGATAACATGTGATGAGTGAGATTGGTTTTGGCACTTTTTGGTTGAATTGGATGGGCATAGGACTTTTTATTGTTGTGTCTCTGCTACACTATACTATTCATGGAGTCCTGTGGATAGTGATTGATTTTTAATGAGAAGCACATGGTCTGAGAAATGGGGCTTGTGATTGGTTCATTTCGAGCTTTCCAGGACACAACATATATTTATTGTCAAATATATGGGTCCGGTGGTTCTCGCCTACCGGTCCAAAATTGAAACTTAGGTTGGTTTGCGGATTTGGATAATCATCTAGCTATCCTTACTTTTCACTTATCTTCATTATATAAATACACCTAACTTTCAATAAAGAAATTGCACTCCCTTTTAACTGTCATTTTTAAGGAAAAACTTATGTTACACCCAAACATCAAATTACATTAACAAATCTATAGTTATAATTTTGTGCTAGAAATGGGATTCTAAACTTATAATCTTAAATTTGTGTTAGTTGCGTATTTACACATAAGTAGATATGAACACATTGACAACTTTGAAAAAAACGTTTTTAACTGCTTTGCCAGAATTGAAATCGTATTTTGTTAGTTAATCATCAAGTGTCTACCTAATATGCTAGTTAATTTATTTGATATAATTTACCTGCTACTAATATATATGTTAAGTGATAATTGATCAAATAAAAATCGACATAGTTTCATTCGTCTTGAATCTTCCGCGCGTCAGAAATGTAATTTTCATATTTCAATTGAATATGTGATCATGTATATATACCTATAGAACTATGATTTTTATAATTTAAAGGTCAAAACGATAGAAATTTAATTAATAACTTAATAACGTGTTTATATCAAAATTATGGTTAAATACGCAACCAATAAAAAACACAAAATATATTTTTTTTGTATATGCAACCTCCTAAATAATGAACACTATACTCTGAAAATTGCACACCAAAATAACTAATGGAGATAAACCCTAACTTTATTTTGAAGAGAAATATTTCACTCATTTATTTAAAACTGGGTGAGACAATCCCCACACCCATGGATTATCGAAAGCGATCAACGCAACATCTGATAAACAGAAGACAAACACCAACTGCAATAAACAGTAAAGAAACAAACGCAAACAAACACATTATTAAAGCCTTCTCGTAATATCTAGAGAGCAAATTTTAACAAAATCTTAACCACTGGATCAACTAATGGTGGTAAAATTAACCCTAACTTTTAATTTGAATAAAAAAAATCTTACTAGTTATTTATTTTAAAATAATATCATTTGTTACTTGGGGATTGCTTCTTGAGCTGGGGTCGGTGGTTTTTGTTATTATATTGTAAAATAATAATTAAAACCTATTTAAATTATTTTTAACCAAACTCTAACTGTGACATTTCACTTCGGGTTTAACTTCTGTTAAACTCATAACTTAAAACAAATTACATTTCCGGGATTTAATTAATCTTGAAATAACTTATGTAAATTGATGTTTTGACATAATTAATTAATATAAAATGAAATTTTCTCATTTTATTTTTGTTCAACTCTAGTGTACGTTAATATTTTAGAAATAAATGCAGCTACATACACGATACACCAATTAAACACATTCTGCACATAAATATTATTAACATGTCTTTATCCTCCCAACTCATCCAATAATTTTTTACACATGAGTACACATGAGTACACGGATACATTGAACTCTCCAGCACCTGAAATTTGTATTCTTCCCAATTCCCATTGATCTCTGTCATTTAAGCGGGTCAATGACCAAACCACCAACTTATAAAAAGTGCAAAAGTATTAATTTTAGATAAACTGACAAGATAAAGAGCATGTTAGGTGCACTTACGTGCAAAATGTATTTAGCCGAGCGAATCTAGTATTATCTCTTCTTTATTTATTTTGGACAAGAACGATCGAAATACTCTATTCCTTTTGTATTCATGTATAAAATTCAACACTGATAGAATAATATTTGAATGATGTAGCAAAGATAATCAATCAGCTATTATCAATCTTCATAGCTGAACCTGGCCTTGTGACTTCACTTCAGACAAGAAAATTATATGCTGCAAGAAACTAACTGCAGAATTTTAATCTGCAAGAGAACAATGACCCAATGCTAAGGATCATATATGCACTTCTCATCTCCTATTTAGATTAAGGCATGCATTGATTCTGATCACTTGTAAGTTCAGTTCCCATATCAAACTAATATACACGATGAAGGTTAGTATATCCAAAACATGGAGGGGGGCGATTATTACCTAAGAAGTTCGACCTTAAGTCTCGATTCGCCCTGACAAGACTCTTGTTTAAGACCAAACACACATTCTCAAAACACAGCTATTGATGAAAATTGAGAATGATATATACATTCGTAAACCACTCTCAATTTCCCTCACACACGAGAGTCTTGTCGGGGAGAATCAATACTTAAGGACGAACTGCTTATTCGTAAATATAAGTCGATGATACTGATGATGGAAATAATTTCCTTCAACAACAGCCTGATACATATTCCCAAACACCATAATGGATACAGATTCCCAGATACCATAATGGCCACGCCAGAAGAATCATCCATCTCCGAAGAATTCATCTACTGAAACATACAAAATCCTCGAGGAGAAGAATAATCAACTCCACCGACATACATGCCTGTTTAAGAACATTGAATATCAATTGGTTATTGGAGGGGCCAAAACCAAGTTATTACCATTGACTGCTACAAGTTTCTAACCTGTTCTTCATGCATTGCCACTGTGATGATAATTCATACGACTTCAATTGACCCCATAACATATCATACCACAATCATTTTATGGTATCATACTATCAGGGCAATCTAGTATTGCAAATTCATGCACAAACCTGTATATTCAGTTTTGTAATGAAAATGTCAGCAGCAAAGAGAGAATTAGAGTGCATAAACATATTTATCTGAAGAAAATGAGTAGCTGTTCAAACACCTTCACTTTGTTTCTCTTCCCTTTATCAAAGAAGCAACCAAAGAAAACAAATGTACATGTCTTTGGAATATTGATTTTTACATAAACAGAAAGTCTAAGAATTCATATGCCAATCATTTTACCTATCCAGCAACTTGTGTACAGACCCCAAAATTGTATCTTGATGCTCTAATCCTCAAGCTACAAGCTTTCAAAATCGAAACCGTACCTGGACACGATTGAGTCACAGATCTCTCCACCTTGGGCTAGAGAGTGGAACTCTAGGAGACAGTGGGAATTGGGGAAACGATGATGAGGAAGGAGAGAGCAGCGGGTACTGTGATTTTGGTGAATTCGAGCACCCAAATGGGAGCGGCGAAGAGGGTAGCTGAAACTGTGCGGGCGGCGCCGCCGGAGGAAGACCCATCGGCGGCGGAGCTGGCGGCGGAGCCAGAGGAGAGAGAGAAAATGAAAATCCTGGGAATTGCTTGGGGTTCTGATCCAGATTCGATCCCGAGTTGTGGAGGAACCGCATGTACGCCGACACCGGCGACTCCGCCGCCGCATGGACCGACGGCAGCGGCGGCAGAGGGGAAAGCGGCGGCGCCGCCGGCCGCGAGAACGAGCCGAAGCCTGGGCCGGCGGCGCCCGTTAGCACGGGGGGCGGGCGGTTGCTAACGTGCGCCAGGGGAGGGGGGCGGATCCGCTGGAGGCGCGTGCTCTGGGGCTTCGGCGCGTGGATCGGCGGCGGCGGCGCGGGGAGGCGCTCGTGTGCCGGAGACCCCGTCAGCTTCTGTACCACGTCCCTGAAGTCGCTCTTGTTGATGTTGTACACCGGCGGCTGGTGCTGGTTCTGGTTCTGGCTCGTCAGGTTCTGCGGCGCCGCCGCCGCCGGAGGGCGAAAGTTGTGGTTTTGATCAAGTGGGTCGTCGGAAAAGGGCTTTTTAACGGCGGGTTTGGAGATTTTGTGGGAGAACTTGTTCAGGTGCCTCAGGTACTGATCTCTGCCGCCGCTCGTCCCGTCGGCGCCGCCGCCGCCACCAGAATCTTCAGAGGATTGAGAGCTTTTATCCATAATCAAACAAAAAAAAAACACTTTCTCTTTAGATCTATTACCTAATTCCCTATCGATTCACCGACATGAAATGTTGAGTGTTCTTGTGGCAGCCTCTCTTTCTCTCTCTCACCTACAACACAAAGATTATTCAAAGCTCCATTAAATGGTTTCTTTTTAAAAAATTAGTTTTCTCAGAGAAGAGGGGACATTATTATCCGTAAATGTCTCCACAGTGTGTGTGTCGCTGTTTTAAGATTGTTTTTGTGAGTCACGGAGCCGAGTCGAGGTGACTCGGTTACTGAGTCAGTCAAACCTCCAATTATTCCCCTTTGGACCAGAATGGATGGGAAGTGGGTCCCACCTGATGATCGTGATAAACATTAATCTGATTGCTAAATTATGCTTACGTGTTGAGGAGGCAACGATTGCACATTGATAAGGACCCATAATTATGTATCATATTTAGCGTGATTAGTGTGTGTTTTGGGGCTATTTTTAGTCACTACCTGAGCTCACTCGGCCTAACGATTTGAGTTTTGTTGAATGTGTTTTGGAGTTTTGTTGGACTTGGAGAATCTAAATTTCGATATACATAAATAAATATGGTGATAATTTATGATGTTTGAAAGTGTGAAATAATAATTAATTTATCATATAAGAAATTTTTTAATGCATTAAGCCTCGAATCCTGGTCGGAACCATGAAGCAAGCAATATCAACTACTAATTAAAGCTTTTAGTGATAAGTTATTATTCTAGGGTAATGTATATTTCATTGATATTGTCATTGTCGTCGACGTCCTCCAAACAAAACTATCCACAACAACATTGACATTTCTTCTCTTTCGAAGAGTCCACCAAAAAATGTGTGCAGTGGAATCAATTCAACCATTAAATTAGATCGCCATGAGAAATCTTGGCTTTTGATAAGCTCGTCAACCTTGGCCCGCAAAGAAAACAAGAAAGGTATTATATATATAGTTATTGAAGTTGAATATTCAAACAAAAAATAAAATTTATTCTAAAAAGTAATAAAAGAAGAAAATATTGAGGGTCATTATTTATGTCAGCATAGTTCATTTAAATTCTTAAATAATGTTATTTTTTTTTATTTCACAGTATTCAATTCAGACCAAAAATTAAAATAGAACAAAATAGAAAATAATTACAACAAATTTTACAAACCTAATTGAGCACATAAATCAAACTCATTGTAGAATATATAAATTGACCAAATAAATCAAACACATTGCAATAATACACACCGGTTTGGTCTAGTTCTAGATAACGGAGCACTCACATACTTAGACAACTCTAATTGATTCAAATATCCCTTTTGATTCGTGATCTATTTTTTCATTATTAAATTTCATCTAGCTAGCCGCTTTAGTTTAACTTCTGATAATCAATCAACCGAGCATTAAAAACATGAATAAACACAATAGGCATTTTCAGTTCTAAAATTTGGAAGAGCTATCGATAAGACCATTTTCAACTCAAATATTATATTTGTCCCTCTAATGTATTTTTGTAATATCCATCAAATTTAATGTCAATTTTCATGCTAATTTACCATATGTTGTACTTTTATTATTATTATTATTATTATACCAACTAACCAAATAAAATAATCACAATAAAATAAAAATATCATTTTATTTTATTATTAAAATACTAAAATGGCATAGTAGAATGTCATATTCATGTTAAAACCATGTCATGTATGCTATTTATAGCACATTAATGGGAGTTAATACGAGAAAGTAATCTAAAATTTTTAGTACGAATATCTATTTTTAATTATATATTATTTCTACATTAGTCATCCCCAATTTAAATATGGATTACTCAGATACACCGAGAGATCATAAATTTTCACCGGTTAAATATTTAGATGAAAAATATTAATTTAAAAAGTGAAAAGACAAAAATATCCTTTACCAGTTTCCTAATTTTTAAATTATGTCATTTTTTGGGGTTTTGGTGTGTTTATCCGAGCAACCACGGCTACAACTTCTCTTCTGTCGTCGTGTTACTCGCTGGCCTCTTCTCCAACCCTCTGAATACCTTCGCCGGCACCGGATTTGACCTCCGACGGTTCTGTCAAGTCCTCGGCGATAATTTTTGACTCCTCCTTCACGTTATAAAAAAAACCCAAAATCCCTAATTTTAACACTTATCTTTTTTTTAGAAATAACTAATCCCTAAATTAGTTATAATTTCACTTATCTTTTTTTGAAAGCAAACTGAAGTTCATTGATATCACGAGACGAAAGAACTCCGCACTCGAAGATCGAGCATCTATCGTGTACAGTTTACAAATAACCGGTAAAAAGACAGCCTTTAGACACCCTACCTCTCTGGACATCTACAGACAATTACGTCGGACAAACCAACAATCGAAACAAAAATAACTAAACCAACTAAACATGTGGGATATTCCGACAACCGCTAAACAAACTAAAAATAAAACACGAAACACAAACTAACACACTCACTACAACACAAACAAAAAAACACAGACTACCATTTCACCATCTTTTCATATAAGCTCATGCACCTCAACGAACACTATTCCTCAAACACAACATGATTCACTTTTAAGCAATACTATAAAATTTAACTTTTTTATCACATAACTTGTCTATACTGATTCTCATAATTCTCACGCCTCCGCTCTCGACATTTCTATCCTCACTTTTCCCAATTTGTAATATAGAATTTTCCCATGTGCTAGCTTCTTATTAATAGGCAGGATCGACGGTGGTGTTAAGTGTTAAACATAAATCGCACATGCAAACAAGACACGTGTCCTTTGAGGTCAATCATGTCACGCAAATACCACGTGGCGATTGAATATTCAGTTAATTTCGGTGTTCGAATCCTCGCGCTGCCACATGGGACCCAGTAGAAAAGTCGTTGCAGACTGGAGTGGGGTCAATTTATATTTACCACGAGTCAATTTATTTTAACCGCGAACAAGTTACTGTTACCGTTTTACTGTCGGGAGCTAAACCTAGCTTAGAACCTCCGCTCGCACACAGTCCCATTTCTCTCTCTCTCTCTCTCGCCATAGCTGAAGAGCAACGCACAGATCGCTAGCTTGCTTCTCCATCAATGGCGGAGTCACAAGCCGACAAGAACCCATCTCTATCGGAGGTACTGACCTGACTTTACTTCAATCCTGAACGTGCTGTGATTCTTGGTCGGTGAATCTGGGCTTGATCGGATCTACATAGTGGACTTTGTGGTTCATCGTTGAAGCTCGTGTGGATCTTTGTTTGGTTTTGATTTGTTTTCTCTATGTAATTGGGATGTTTTAATCTTTGGTTGCGTTCATGAATTGAATTCACTGTCGGTTTGGTTTGATCTGTCAAAAGAAATGAAGCATGATAGCTATGTTTGTAGGATTTGATGGTGTGATGTGTGAATGGTATGGTCAATTGTTTAAGGTCCTTTTCGTTCTGTCTTAGTCTGGGTCTCTTCAAGATGAGTGCTTTGGTATGTTTTTTTGCTTGTGAATGATGTTGTATTTAGCTTATGAGAGTGAATTAGGGGTTCATGTGTGGGTTGTGAAATCAGCAAGGATAAGGATATGTGGTGATTCAATTGTGTTAGAAAATGACGAAAGTAATTGAAATGACAGTTTAGATGTCTTGGATTTATAATACAAAATGATGAAGAAATTGAAAGCGGTGTTAGAGTAGAAGAACTAGTTGCGGTGATTGAAGACCAAAGGAGTTCTTTCTGATGAAAGAAATCATCTGGAGTTGAATTTGAAGTTCTATGGATTACCTAGGTGGGTTGCGTGGCACTGAATGTTGAGCTCTGAAAAAGCTTCATAGTTATAAGGTGGTGGTGCTACTGTGCTAGAGATGTGAATGTTCTGGTAGATCTTTTTCAATTCTCAAAAGGAAATGATTAAAGATGAAGTTGTATGGGCAAGAGTTGGGGTAGCTTCCTTTAAAATTGAGGGAAAACTGCTCAAGGTTATTTGGACATGTTTATTGTAGAGGTTAAGGTCAGGGATCTTGTTCGATTAGGTTGGAGACTTTCGTGGTAGGTATAGGTATGCATTAACGTAAAAAGTGAAAGTAAAGAAATAAAGAAAAATGCTATAACATAATCAGAGTATATAGCATTAGATAGGTTGAAGTGGAGGAGGAAAATAGAAGTAGAAGATCTGAAGTAGTTTTGCCAACGGATTCATGTTACTGGTCTGAATTTGATTTGAACCTGTAGGAATTGGAAAATCCTTGTTCCCTATTGTATGTTACACACTAGTGTTTTGATCTCACACAAGTGATGCATTGGTTATGTTTGTTACGTTTTAACTTTGAAGCTATATCTTGGCAGCATAAGAGATAACATAGCTGGAATAGGATTTGGGGGTACAACAAAACACAATTTTTACCTTCCTGGATGCTAAGCAATTGTTACTTGGCTCATTTCTAAAAATTTAAATTATGAAACTAAATTAAACAAAAAAATTGTGAAATTCAGACATTCTGAATCGAGATAGTGCTCATGGACTTGTATATCTTTTGCATTACATCCTATCATATTCTCTATATCTTACCCTGGACTATTTTGCCTCCATTATCTTGAGCTCATTTTGGTGAAAACCTGGTTATGTAATATACTTTCCCATACAGCAATACTCTTTAGAAAAAGATAAGAAGCCAGACATGGGATCAAAACCCGAGGAAGTGAAAGAGATCGAGATCCCTGTGAAGGCTAGCGACGAGGAAGCAGGGGAAACAGTTGTTTCCACTGGAGAGAGCACTGAGGCCAATTCTGCTGCTGCTGCTGCTGAGGATAGCAGTGAAGCTGCTCCAGCTGCTACTGAAGAAAGCAGTGAAGCTGCTACTGAAGAAAGTACTGAAGCTGCTCCAGCTGCTACTGAAGAAAGTACTGAAGCTGTGGAGGAGGAAAAGTCTGCTGACGAGGAAGTTGCGGAAGAGGCACGAGAGATAAAGGTTATTTAATATATCCATTTACTGACAACTTGTGTTTACATTGCACCTAATGATCCGAAGTTCACTCATTTACTGTGTTGGGTTCTTGTAGCTTGAGACTGCCCCAGCAGATTTCCGTTTCCCAACTACGAATCAGACAAGGCATTGCTTTACCCGATATGTTGAGTATCATCGGTAGGTCAAAATCTTCCAATACTTTCAGTTTTTGGTTGTTTTCATTCTATTTATTTTATTGATGATGAACTTAGTGATGTAACTTCTTGTCTTATACGCTGTTGATGTTTCTGATAATCTCCAGCTGTGTTGCTGCAAAGGGAGAAGGTGCTACAGAATGTGACAAGTTCGCAAAGTATTATCGATCTCTCTGCCCCACGGAATGGGTACGTACTTGAATGTTTTTACAAATTGAGAAATTCTGGTCTAGAAATGATTGTTTCTATTCATTTGTTGAAATTATATCTCACAGCTGTCTGTGTTTAATATCCTTTTTTTGTAGGGATCATATCTACCTTTTTATGGTGTTGTACATTATTTTATTGTTAATCCTCGTTAGGTTTTCCTGCATTGACAAATAAATGTAGGTGCTACCTGAAGGTAGCGCCGAGAGGATGGAGATGACAGATATGTGATAGGTTATACATAAATCAATTAGAATTGCATTACTAATGTCACAATGTTTAAGTTTAAATTGACAGATCATTATCTATATGAGACGCGGTTGAATATGGTATTTTTGGTGCGATGTCATGCCAATAAAATATAATTGCCATTGCTGACCGGTGATATTTGTCGAAAGTAGCAACAGATGTCAATACATAAGCTCCGTTAACAATACAAATAATAACATTCCCATAGGCAAATACTCAAGTTAATCTAACCATATTCCTAGAAATCTGTTAGGATATGTCTAATTTGTATAATTCTAACAGTGTTCCTAGAATGCTGTATTGTTTGCATTCATCTATTAGACAAGTGGTAACATGATATTACTCTGTGGGTAATCTGATAATTGAACATTACATGAGTATATACGGGTAGTCTAATAATTGAACATTACATGACTATATATAGACAAGGGTTATGGGTTAAACTTAATCATGCCCAGTAGTTCTATTAATTTTATGATTTGCTCATCTAGTGAAACTGTGAAATAAATAGAATCCTACTATACGTATGTAATGTAATATCCATAGAAGAATTTTGCTCTTTGATACAGTGGCGTAACTAATTGTTCTTTTTCTTGTGTATCAGGTGGAGAGATGGAACGAGCAAAGAGAGAATGGCACCTTTCCAGGTCCTCTGTAGAAGATGCCTTATTTCGTTTCCATGGTGTTATATTGAAATCAATACTGAAACACCGCTCTATACTTCTCAAGTGAGCAATGAACTCATAAGTCTTCTATTCCAATCAATGAGTTAATAAATTTTTGGGGATTCGTTGTTAGAACCAGACCAAGTCCGAGTACAAAAAAATCCCCAGTTATTGCAACACAAGCTTCTACATACGTTTTGTTGTCCTAGAATATCTGTTATTTTGCAAGACCAAGAAAATTCACAGCAGTTCTGCTGGATTTCTTATACTAGCTATATTGCTTATTTTGTTGTTTTTATTGGTATATCAGGGGTACAGTAACTAAAGTCATGCATGTCATGAATAGATCTCAATTTTAAGCTTTGAAGATCAAATTATGAATATTACTACCAATATTCTCCAACATTCTATACAAGCATAAACAAGCCTGTTTTCTTAATAAGAAAAATTGTTAGGCTTAAGCTTATTCGGGCTAAAACGAGCTTAAAAGGTTAAGCATTGAAGTTTAAATTTGATTTGTATTTGCTATATATATTTAACTACATCAAATAAAAATTATAAATAATTTGTCATTTACATCGGTGTCTCAAACCAAGTATATACCTCCTTTGAAGAAGTACAGAAGGTGTCGAGACGTGTGCAAAAAATGAAATTGCATATACTGAAGCAATCACAAAAGCAAAAACCATGAACAAAGTGGAAGACAATAACATTGCTCAACAAAACATTAGCAAGGTTTAGATCACAGTGCATACGCTCTTTAAGTTTCCTAGTTTGTCCATTCACCAGCTAAATAAAATACAGAAATAAAGACGAGAACACCCAAAGCAGTAGGGCACATCCAATTAGGCCCTCTCGCCACGGATCCTCCTGGCAAGCTGAATGTCCTTGGGCATGATTGTGACACGCTTGGCGTGGATGGCGCAGAGGTTAGTATCTTCAAACAACCCAACAAGGTATGCTTCAGCCGCTTCCTGCAAGGCCAGCACCGCATGGCTCTGGAACCGGAGATCAGTCTGCACCCGAAAAGGAACACAAAATCATTAACACCCATCACACATTTTGAACTAACCATTATATTCACAATCACAACTCACCTTGAAGTCCTGGGCGATCTCACGAACAAGCCTCTGGAAAGGAAGCTTCCTGATGAGGAGCTCAGTGCTCTTCTGGTACTTGCGGATTTCACTGTATCACATACACATCAAGAACGAATCCATCATGAAGCAAACATTGAAATGAAATTCCCCAAACCTAGAATTCATCAACAAATCACAACCAACATAATTTTGAATGTGAAAGACATGATAATGACATACCGAAGAGCCACAGTTCCGGGCCTGTATCTATGTGGCTTCTTCACACCTCCCGTGGTTGGGGCTGACTTGCGCGCAGCCTGAAGAAACAAGGCCACAAATTCAAACTCACAAACAAAACCAGAAGCCACATAATGCTTCAATCTGATCTCATGTCAAGTTACATGTATAGCATAAAGCTTTAAGGCACAACAAAACAAACCTTGGTGGCAAGCTGCTTCCTGGGAGCCTTGCCACCGGTGGACTTCCTAGCGGTCTGCTTCGTTCGGGCCATCTACATCATTCAAAACACAGCATTCATGAATAAACATACAACAAACACAATATCCATGCCAAGAGAAGCAAAATTCACATCCTGCAAAATCAAAATTCATGAATAAACACAACATCATCAAAATTCACCTCCTGTTGAATTATCCATTCCTAGAGAAGCAAAAAGGAAGGAACCCTAAAATCGAATATTCACAAAAGGCACCAATTTCACAAAACCCTAATTTCAAAATCAAGCATTGAGTTGTGGGAGGACGCCAAAACCAAAATTTGACAACGATACCACACAAATTTCCACAAAAACTCAGACAATAACAATCAAAACCACATACCCACAAAATAAAAAAACAAAGCCACAAAACACAAAAACCCAGAATCCCCAAATCAGAAGTCTGAGCTAAACCATAAATTCAAAGCGGAAACGAACAAAGATCGCAAATTTGTGAACTCACCACGAATTCGCTTCCTTGACAGAGAGCTGCGAAACGAAGACCCTTTGAACAAAGCACGAATCTTGAATCTCAAACCCAAAGACGAAACCTTCCGTACGGTAACAAATCAGAAATCGCCGATAGCTATATATAATAGATTGACTCTCTCCGGTAGCCAGATCGCACGGCTGTGAGCTTGCTCCATCGAACGGTCCAGATTCATATATTTTATTTTCTCGTTTATTTAGATAAATCAGATTTTAAAGTTTGGATTTTTAGGCACTGGGCTTGAGAAACACAGTGACAGAGCTATGGCTATGGGGATGCACTTGCGAACCCTGAGGCTATCTCCGATTCCCACCAAACCCTTCTTCAAGCCGCTCTCCGAAACCCTAACCCTAACCTTCAGCTTCCTCTCCGGTCGCCGGAGTCCCCACAGACCCTCAATTCCGGTCGCCGTCAGGGGCTTCGCCGCCCCGGCGACGGCGGCCCAGATAGCTCCCGCCGGCACGGTTTCGAGCGAGAACGGTACTGTGCGATTCTGCTCTCGATTTCGTCCCTACCCATTTGATTCTTATACGATTTGGTTGTGTTTTGCTCAGTTTCTCCAGATTCGAAGCCCCAATGGAAGGCGGCGATAGACTTCAAGTGGATTCGGGACAATGAGGCCTCTGTGGCGGTCAACATCAAGAACCGCAACTCCAGTGCTAATTTGGAGCTTGTTCTTGAGCTCTATGAGAAGATGCTGAATCTTCAGAAGGTCAGGTTTTGTTGAATTGTGGTGATGGGTTTGCAGCAAGTTGATGGCTTGTTTGGAAAGTTATTTTGAGGAGCATTTATCTGTTGATTGTTCAATTAGCTAATTTGTGACTTACAGATAGCAGGAGGTGGAAGGGCTTCGGGGGCAGAGGAATGTGGTGGCGAACAAGATGAAGGGGAAAATGGAACAATCTGAGCGGCAACAGCTAATAGAGGAAGGTAAGGTCTTGATGATTTTTATCGTCAATGTAACTTTGTTTTTTGAATTGTTGTTTTTGATGGTTTGATGTTTTGTGTTCAGGAAAGAATCTAAAGGAAGTTCTCGCTTCTTTGGAAGAAGACCTTGTTAGACTTACCGATGAGCTTCAGCAGGAAGCTCAGTGCATACCAAATATGACCCATCCGGATGTTCCTGTAGGAGGCGAGGATGGTTCTACGATAAGAAAGACGGTACTTATAGCATTTGAATTTGTTATGTTTATTTAACTCTTGGAGACAGTTTACAAAGTCATCCGTGTCTGAATTATTGTTATTTGTAGGTTGGTACTCCACGCGAGTTTAACTTTCCCGTGAAGGACCACCTTCAAATCGGGAAAGATCTTGATCTTTTTGACTTCGATTCAGCTGCCGAGGTATTAAAGCCTCTATAGCTTGTTCCTGGGGGTTTGTTGCAAGCTCAAGATTTTCTAGTAGTTATTTATGTTTTAGCAGCGTTTGAAATCACACATTCTAATGAAGGAAAAATAACCACTACACACAATTACATTCTGTCCTTCAGAATTCACATTTGACCTGGAAAGAGGTTTGGTTGGTTTCTGTGTTTGCTTAATGTTTAGTTTGTTCTTACAGGTCAGTGGGTCAAAATTTTATTACCTGAAGAATGAAGCTGTTTTGCTGGAGATGGGCCTTCTTAACTGGACGCTCTCGGAAGTCATGAAAAGGGGATTCAAACCTCTTATAACTCCAGAAATCGTAAGATCATCGGTTGTTGAAAAATGTGGCTTCCAGCCTCGAGGAGAAAATACCCAGGTTTTGTCTTGCTCATTCTTGTTCCTCTTCTGGTCGTCAAATGCTGAGTAGCTGAAGTCTGTTTATCAGTACATTTCAGCCTTTTGCTTTTATAAAAAAATCATCACTAGCTGATGAAATATTCAACTGTCTGTATAAATAATGGATCATTTTGAAGTTTATGGCACTATGATGTTAAATCCCGTCTATCCATGTGCTTTAACAGCTTGCTTTGGAGAACAGTAAATTCTTTTTTTCTAATAAAGGAAATAAGTATTCTTATTCTTAAAGTTTGAATGATAACTGCAGCTGGTATTGAAATTTACTGGCTTTATTGCTAAATGCTCTGCAGGTTTATTCTATTGAGGGTACCGATCAGTGCCTTATTGGCACTGCCGAGATTCCAGTGGGTGGACTACATATGGACTCTATTCTCGCTGAATCGGTATTACCTCTGAAATATGCTGCCTTTTCCCATTGCTTCCGAACCGAAGCAGGTGCTGCAGGTGCAGCCACAAGGTAAAAATTTTACCCTACTTTTCAATATATTTTATAGTCTGAAACATCAAATGTGCAATGTTGTCAACTTGCAAATATGGGACTAAAAAACAAATAGTAAATCCTGCTCTATCCTGTTGACGGTCCAAATATTACATAATTAGCCCAAACGATCAAAGCATAATCATCTTTCAATTTTATATACATACAAAATAGTGACCTTAACAGACTTGTGGGTGCATTTTATTTTCTAGACGCGGTTAATATTTCAAGACCATTAAAAAACAAGTCATCCATAGCAGTTTGTATTTTGCAATCACATTTTATTTGTTTGACACACTCTATGCATGATGCTGTAAGAAAAAATGTGTTTTGAACCCCTGAAAAAGTGCAACCTGCTAATCCAATGACCTTAAGCGAATTTTTGCTTTCAGCAAAAGCATCAGAACGGTTGGTTTAGACCATTTCAAAAATTTCCCATGTTAAACTAATGGCTGTTCTGAGCAGAGGTCTTTACCGAGTCCACCAGTTCAGCAAGGTGGAGATGTTCATTTTGTGCCGACCAGAGGAAAGTGATTCCTACCATGAGGAGCTCATCAAAATCGAAGAGGATCTTTTTTCCTCGCTAGGCCTACATTTTAAGTAAGAACTTTCTTACATCATCAATCTCAATTATCTCTTTATACAAACCCGCATCTGTATATTTTGATCCTCGGTTTCTTGGCAGAACTTTGGATATGGCATCAGAGGATTTAGGCGCCCCAGCATACCGCAAGTTTGATGTGGAAGCATGGATGCCTGGTTTAGGACGGTATGGTGAGGTATGAAAATTTTAAGGAAATGAATTTTAGTCAATGTCTCAGTTTATTCAGCTTCAGCCCCTTATTGCCTATGCATATTTGCAAAACAAGTGAATTGTCAAAAAATAGTGAAACTGCACCTGAAATTAAATATTTTAATATTAAAACTCACGTTTTCCAACTCGAAGTAGCCGTTTTCTTCTTCTATGGCCAACCATACCCGACCTACTGCTCGATAGCACGGAATAAGAAAAAATTGGTGGAAATTACACCAGAGCTGGATATTTTCATGATATAATTTTGGCGAAATATGTCTTCGAAAAAATTGTTGGATAGCTGGCTGGAGAAGAGTAAAACTGGCGAGCTCGAGTTGTGACAAATATTTAAAAAAATTTATGGTCTGGGCATTTTTGAAAAAATTACACATTTTGCAAAACAAATGGTAAATTGAACTTTGACCGCTACTTTTTGCAATGAAAAAGTACTATCTTCTAATAGCAAAGTTGTGATACTAAACTTGCAATTGACCCGTATATATATATGATATATCATGTATCCATTTGCTGATTCTGAGTTTGTCTTTGAGATATTTTGGTTCTGAACAATGTTATTCTGTGAACAGATATCGAGTGCATCTAATTGTACAGACTATCAAAGTCGGCGACTTGGAATCAGGTACCGTCCATCAGAAGCAGCATCAGCAAGTCCTAAAAAGGGAAAGGGCCACCTAGCTCCAATCCAGTTCGTTCACACATTAAACGCCACAGCATGTGCGGTACCAAGGATGATTGTGTGCCTGCTTGAAAATTATCAGCAAGAAGACGGCTCTATCATCATCCCCGAGCCGCTGAGACCTTTCATGGGCGGCCTCGAGCTGATAGCTCCCAAACCCTAACCCAATCTTCCATCCAATACACTGGTTTTACCAGAGAAGGTGGTAAAAAGATAGGTTTTTTGATGATACAGTAATTTTTCAGCAACTGGATGTTTCTGCAATAATTTCTCTCTATGTAGATTCGAGTGTAATGGTTTTATTTCATTTGATGAATCTGGAAGCACAAGCACTCTTAATTCCTCTTCATGTTAATGACATTTACACAGTTTTGTATCAGAAAATAGCAATGCTTTATATGATATGGGCCTAGTCTTAATGTTATGGGATTAGAAGATCCATATATATGGATAATCTTCTAATTAACCCATAGGAAAGTGCTAGGAAATGGAAGGCCACAAGCTGGTCTTTGGTCTCACCACCTTTGATTTCCACTATTAATTATGTAGAGAATTCAAACTAAACTGCTCTCAACTTTTCAAATTTTCCACATTAATTTCTCTCTCAAGCAACTTCTTGGAATATGCATGCAGAGACCATTTTCTTCTATTTTTTTCACTCCTTTTGCATCAATTTATCACACATAACATAGATATATCTGATCAATCTTCAACAAACCTGAAAAAAAAAATTAAGTACAACATATCTCTATACCTTTGAGAAATCAAATAAATGAAAGAAAAAAATAGAGTTAATCTATCTGAAAAATTAATAACACATCAATATGGAGCAAATTAAACTCTTCTTCCTCACTTATCAATTTTAACTAAGATGTACATTTCTAATCTAAATAGAAATAAAATATAAAATAAAAATAAAAAATAGATGAAGCAACACACATGAATTAAATTTTTCATTGATATTATAATTAAGATCTACTCTTGTGGCTTCTTGGCCGAGCACGAAACAACTTGCCGAAAAACCCACCATTGTTGACCCTCTCCGGTCTCATTCTTGCAAGAAAAGCCATCGATCTCGACTTCCCAAACACATTAATATTATTCATCTTCTTCTCAGGAGACGACGATGAGCAAGAAGACGAAGAATAAGAATGATAAGAATATAAAGAAGACGAGGAGGAGGAGGAGCACAAAGAAGGCAACCTCGTTCTACGCATCGACGACGACGACGAGTTACGATACAAATCAGACAGCTTCTCGATCAAACAGATGGAGCACACTCCCGGAGATTGATCGTGCTTCGGGTGCTTCTTGCACTCCACCTTCTTGTTCTTGGTAATTTTCTTGATATTTCCCATTATTTTTTCAAAGTCATTTTGGTGGTATAGTAATATTTATAGAAAGGTGCGTTACGTTAATTTCCATGATACTTCATGCGAGTTTCTTGCAACGGGCCGTGAGTTTTTATTTTATTTTCTTGAAACTGGAATGACTCTCGAATCGACGGCTGTGATTGGAACAAGTGTTGTGTGTCGGTGGCTGAGATTGCTTGTTGAGATGGTGACGTGTTCGAGAGAATGAAATTTACCTTTTTTTTAATTTTCTGTGGGGCGGCGTTGAAAATGTATTAAGTAGAAATTTTGGACAGGATCGGAGGGACAAAACGACGGCGTATTGTCTCGCATGCAGTGTAAAAAGATGTTTTATAAAGATGTTTCTGCAGTTTATTGCATGCGTAGTCATTAGTTAAATAAAGATGTTTTATAGGCTATTTAATATTTGAGATTAAGAGTAATTAATTATCTGAAATTTAGATATCAAGATAAACCAATAGGAATGTGCCATGCTTGGCAAGGCTTGAATATTATATATGTAAGAATTTTCTTTTAATTTGACTGAAGAAAAACTAATATTCAAAACAAGACAAACAGATACATGTTTTACTATGAAAATTTGTTTGATTCAGACAGAAAGATATTATTTATCATATATGTTCTTATGGTGAAAAGATAGCACAAAATAGGTTAGGAACAAACAGAAACAGTTCCAAACAAGCAATGAAAACATCTGCTAACATCTTCTCTTCTCACTTGCTTATTTACTTGATCCAGAAGAGGCGGCGGTTTTGGCTTCTATCGGGCACTGTGATACGTAAGGTTTGAGCTGCAGGCAGTAAGCAACAATCTATACTGAGTTTCAAGGAAACAAAAATGAGGGCGAATTCAATCAGACGCAAGTAAAGTGCCACGTGCGCAAACTCATTCCTCTAACGTCGTATTCGATGCATGTAAGAAACCCATTTGGAAGAAATAGTCCACCACCACAGACCATACACGAAAGTAGCTAAAGTCGTATTGTTGACTGGGCTTATCTCTTGTATGTTTTCAAGTCTAAGTCAACTACCAACCTCGTTTATTTGCCAATGACTACATGTTCATTTGCATCCGCTTCATTAGTTGCTAACAACATAACATATAGATTTCTAGGTTCATAGCATCGTTATATTTTCAGTTAAATTATGATATAAGCATTTGTTAATGTTACCCCTTGATTCACTCAACCGGTTCCTAAGGCTCCAACCTTTTTCCAACCGCATATAACCCATCCGATTTGTACCATATAACCTACGACTCCTAAACCCTTACATAAACAATAATGTATATGCAGAAATAAATAACTGCTTCCTATATTCACTTCATCAGTAATCACTTCAACCCTAAAAATATGCTAAAGGAAAATTAAGAGCTTCAGTTTCCCAAAATTGGTTCTTTCCTTAATATGCACATGAGAAATGTTAGACAATAAAAGGTTATAAAACTCGGAACTGAGGGGAACTTGGTGAGACAAAAAGTAAGGAGTTTTGAGAACTCTGGGAGAAATCGGCAACACTCACTTTGTATTAAATAAATATTAGATACACATATATTCATATATAATTCACATGAGACAAAAACTACAATATTTTAGTAAAATAAGATACTTTCAAACAACTTTATAAGTTAAAAAACAACGCACAAATTCTAGAACAAGGTTTGATCGGGTGATAACTTGGTAAAATTGAACTTTCAATGCATATGTAAAATATAAAAATGAAATTTGACCAACTTTGATCGGGTGATAACTTGGTAAAATTGAACTACCGAGAACAAGGTTTAAAAACTCCGTCCAAAATCCGTCAACCCGGTTTTACTGAGTTCTAGGGGAGAAATCGGGAGTTTCATAACAATGGCCAAGGAGATGGCGACTATTTTCTAAACACTGACAGTGACAGATGTATCACATCTCCATCCTATAACCTAGGGTAAACAATATTGAAGTTCCAAGAAAAAAGTCGGATGAAGATCACAGAAAAAATCGAACGACTACACAGAGAATGGTGGAACTGCAACCAAAAATTGATTTATGAAATGGAAAATGATGACAGAAACCCTGAACATACACATAATCACATCTTGTTTACCATCTATTATTCAGATAAAAATGCACCTCATAACTTTTCCTTTAAACAAACACATAAAAGGGGGGATCAAGTTCAGATACCTTAAAGTCGGTCAAATCAGGGACCACATAGTTCGGCAATTTCTCTTGCATCAAAACATACCCACCTGCAAAAAATATTTCCATTATGTATAGGATAAGATTTTACACACTATAAACAAGCATTATGCTAGCACTTAAACACCTTCATAGATAGTTCATCTTTTATAAACACGTGGTTCACACTTTGAGGAATGAGCATGAAAGACTTCATTGGCTCAGTACCCAACCTATTCGGAACACCCATACATCATCAGTACCAACCTATTTCCAGATAATGTAATAGGAGAAACTAAATAAAGAGTTGCAATACTACTACTACACAATCAAAGTAAAGGCATACTAAACAGATGTCCAGAACAAGTTGCCATCCACTTGTTACCCAGCAGAAATCCATTACTGTCATCAGTTCAATATGCTGAAAGCTAAGTTACTAAAAGCACATAATAAATTGCACAGAACAACATTTCTACTCTACATAATTATACCGTAAATTATCCTTTTCATGACAAAGCATAATATAACTATATTAATGTGTGAGAAACCAGCACCCACTAGTTTGCTTCAAATCCACAATATATTTGTTGCCAAAGGAAAATAGGCACATTTAAGACTGCATACGCCAACCCTTATGTTTTAATTTCCATATAAGTTGCAGAGATATTCATGTTGTAAAGTATCTCTTAGTTCTTACAAACTAAGGATTCCAAGTCACAAATATGATAATATTTCCAAGATTAAACATAACACTATTTACAACGACCATATATAACTACACTTTATGTGGAGATAAAGATATATATCATGCATTATCTATGAGACAAGTGAGTAGACCTTTGCGGGTGTGAAAACCAGTAGACTTGCAGTTGTTTCCCTTGTAGAAATTTCGCGGGGCACGTTTTGGTTTAAGAATGTCAAGAGATGACGTGCGCTTTCTTCGGAATGTCCTGGCTAGCCCTGCGAGTAGTCCCAGCGGCATCTTGTACTTTCACTCTACGACATAAATTAAACATTGAAAAGTTAATTGTTAATCAAATCATGGTTTGTACTTCATACATAAGTCTGATTGTACACAATCATCTACATTTGAAACCCCACACACACATACATGTAGATGTAAGCAGGACACACAACTGATTATTTACCGAACCACTGTTGTGGCATCAGTTGTTATTGAGAAATGCATATTATTGATAATATGCACAATAACTACAGCAGTAAAGTCATGCATTTCCTCTAATGCAAATCTATCACAAATAAAAATTGGAGTTCAACCTGGGAAGCTAAGAGAATACAACATTTTAATCTCAAAAGGACAGTGCAAGTAATTTTCTAGCTTTAAGGAAAATTCAAGAAACCCATTTCAGGTTCCAATGCTACTGAACAACCCACATTT